>JALPQI010026285.1:0-15619 GCA_025490895.1 Thaumatotibia leucotreta | reverse complement strand
GAAACAGGTAAAGGGTTTAGCAGCCTTACCGAACAAGAGGTGCCTTTCCCCACGGATGAGGTCAATATTTTAGGTGGTGTACTAGCAGGCCCTAAGAATACTCCGTGCTTAATATCAGCTCTAGATCTTCTTTTGTTTCAGAGTTATTCAAGACAATGTAAAATAAACAGGGTGTCGTTGAAATTGGCATATTTCGTAAACTGTTCAAGTTAGATCAACCAAACAAAATTGTGTTTGATAACAATAAAATAAACTACAAAATGCATATTTTTAACCTGCATCTTGTCCTTATTTTTCATAATAAAAAAAGGTTTCTTGTTTTTTTTTCCATATTTTTTTTTATTTCACGCGGAGGTACACCTACAAAAAAAATATGCATACATAGCCACTAATGTCCACTGTATACATAAATAAAAATATTTCCGTAAATCATCGTGCGTCATGCCAAAAAAAAATTTTTTTCAGAAGTAGTCGTTACTGGCATACAAATAAAGTACCAGTGCAGTGTGAACATAAGTTAGTGTGTAGGTATACAATCTCTCGACACTTACCGCACAAAATATCATTGACGTAAATTGACTTATTAGTGCATTTGCTATATAAATCAGCCTCTTGCCCAGTTTGTTTGCATTTTTTCTTTCCACATATATTTTTTAACGTTTTTTTCACAAGACTTACACTTAATTTTTTCCATTTTCCAACAGAAAATGCAACAAATCAAATGTCGAAAACTATATTATGTGTCAAATGTTTATCTCTCTTTATAAAATTGCTATATAAATCAGCCTCTTGTCCAGTTTGTTTGCATTTTTTCTTTCCACATATATTTTTTAACGTTTTTTTCACAAGACTTACACTTAATTTTTTCCATTTTCCAACAGAAAATGCAACAAATCAAATGTCGAAAACAATATTATGTGTCAAATGTTTATCTCTCTTTTATAAAATTGCTATATAAATCAGCCTCTTGTCCAGTTTGTATGCATTTTTTCTTTCCACATATATTTTTTAACGTTTTTTCACAAGACTTACACTTAATTGTTTTCCATTTTCCAACAGAAAATGCAACAAATCAAATGTCGAAAACAATATTATGTGTCAAATGTTTATCTCTCTTTTATAAAGCAAATGTACTAATAAGTCAATTTACATCAATGATATTTTGTGCGGTAAGTGTCGAGAGATTGTATATATACACACTAACTTATGTTCACACTGCACTGGTACTTTATGTGTATGCCAGTAACGACTACTTCTGAAAAAATTTTTTTTTGGCATGACGCACGATGATTTACGGAAATATTTTTATTTATGTATACAGTGGACATTAGTGGCTATGTATGCATATTTTTTTGTAGGTGTACCTCCGCGTGAAATAAAAAAAAATATGGAAAAAAAAAACAAGAAACCTTTTTTTATTATGAAAAATAAGGACAAGATGCAGGTTAAAAATATGCATTTTGTAGTTTATTTTATTGTTATCAAACACAATTTTATTTGGTTGATCTAACTTGAACAGTTTACGAAATATGCCACTTTCAACGGCACCCTGTATATTTTACATTATCTTGAATAACTCTGAAACAAAAGAAGATCTAGAGCTGATTATTAAGCACGGGGTATTCTTAGGGCCTGCTAGTACACCACCTAAAATATTGACCTCATCCGTGGGGAAAGGCACCTCTTGTTTGGTAAGGCTGCTAAACTCTTTTATGTTTTTCCTGCTCAGAATCACGAGCTCTTTCGATCCTACTAGAAGAAAAAAAGTGTCCCAACTTTTTGTTTCTATTACGTAACCGTTTTTCAAACACTTTGTACAGCGGTTACAAAGTGGAGAGCATGTAAAATGTATGAAAAATGTGGGACCATTTTTTTCTTGTACTTTTTTCTCGTAAATTGAAAGAACTCGTTATTCTGAGTAGGAAAAACATTAAATTTACCTACCTTAAAAAAAATTTTTTTTGGATCTCTTCTCGCGAAAATGCCCAGATGCCGCATGTTAACGGCAGTGTGATGTCATTATCTCAATAATTGTAGACACGTTACTGCATAGTGCATTTGCTCGGCCAGCGTGGCGATTATGAGCCATACTCATAGACAATGGGAGAGGCCTATGTCCAGCTGTGCATGAAAAAGGCTGTTGAAGTGATGATGTTCCTGTTCAATGTAAACAGCATTTTATCAATACTCATAGTTGGTAAAAACAATGTGCATACGTATTGTTATGACGCCACATTATTATTATTAAAAACAGAACATGTGTTATTTTGATAAAAATGCCTTGCCTTTTGATAAGAGATTAGATTAGTCTTTAATTGTTTGCGAGTACCGATGTGAGAAATAACATTTTCTACATAACTAATTGTATTTCTTGTACATGTTACATAGAAATGGTTATCTTTTAACACGTTCACGGACGGTAAGGAGTTTGGCTTCCGACCAGAAATGACACATAAATTTGTATGCAAATGTTGTACTTGCTATAGCATGCGTGTCATTATGACACATGAGAAATATGGTAGTTAACGACGCATACTGCTATAGCATTCGACTGCTATAGAATAACTTAGGCAGGAGTCGATTACATATGCCAGTAAAATTCTATATCATTGTCCTGCCACACCAGTTCTCGTTTGTTAGCTGATAGTTCCGACTCCCTCCGCACTTGAAACCTCTTCCGAAGATTTATCAGTTGCCTCCTCGAACAACGTGACAAATTTTTTGAGTTCTATTTTTCATCGTCTAGTTTTTACAAATGTTACAGATATATTTGACTAATAATGTATCTATGCCCCCGTTATGCTGTAAATAAACAGTATTAAACGTCAAGGGCCAATTACCGACCACATTATGTTCTTGAAAACGTAAGCGAAACACAACGGCGAACATATTGGTGGAAATATTTTTATTTACCTTTCGCATATTTAAGGTGGTTCGTTTTTCATACTAATTGATTTATTCAAATATGGGTAAATGGAGCATAGTTTTACAATGAAACCACTTCCATCCACAATCATTTTGATATTTATTTGCGGCAAATTCTATTTCCGTAATAAAAATGGTCAAATAATAGCTTAAAACACTACTTTATTTTAATACAAATTTGTCAATGTGTGGGTCGGCGGCGACAGTGTCATACACCAATCGTATCTTCGGCGTGTGCGTTAAAAAGCGACGTTGCCAGTTGACCACAAATGCTGCGTTGCCGCTCTGTCAAACCGAACGCATGTCGTGCAATTTGTTATTTTATTTTGTTCCATCAAACTGCATCAAACGGAAAGCGTTGCTAATGTTGCCATATAGGTCATATATACACCCAATAGCCAACCCGCGTACTATTTTATGATATTCCGTATTCGATCGATTTGCTTGATTTTTATATTTTGTATCAGAAGACCATTTATTATAGAAAATATATACATAATAGTTACGTTTACGCTACTATAGGTTGGACTTGGACTTCTTACATTTAATGTTATTAAAATAAATGTGCTTACTAAATGATAGTCGCGTGTAACTGAACGTATAATCCATTTGGCACGGCAACGTCGGCAACACTAATTCAAACGTCACTCTTGCTTTCAAAATCACCGGCAGTCATTTGGTTACTTTGGTTTGTAATTACTTTGTATAATCCGAATTGACGCTAAATTGCTAACGATTGTTTCAAATATTTTATAGCGTGGCATCTACAGTGATTTACATGAGAATGGAGCCACAAACGCCAAGGAAAGGCTATAAAAAACACCGATACTCGGGCTCGGGAAAAAGTCGTAAGCGAAGCCTTGTAGAAATTATACTATATTACGGAGAAATCAAAAGGTAAGTCCGGTAGAGTATCTTTCCTCCCACTATTTCAACAGATTTTTTATTACATATTTTCACTATGATTATATAATAATAAAAACATTTGTTGTTTTCGAAACAACTGCTCCACGGATTGGAATAACCCAGGAAACTTGTCATGTAGATAAATAGCAATATATATTATAAGTATAACATATTTTTAATTTAAATACCGGAAACGTTAGTTTCCCGAGGGATGATGAGTTCCAGGCCTTCAACTTTTAAAACTATAACCTTTTTGTAGATACTCACTGAACCTGTTTTGAACCCAGGCTCCCTCCCTAACTTCGCAGTCAGGATCACCACCATCTAACTAGATAAAGCTGAACTGTATTTTTTATTCCAGTAATCATCAGACACCATTTTAACAACGAGTATTCTCATTTCAGATCCAAGGCCAACTGCAGGTGTCACAAATGACCGACGAAACTTTTATAGAAAACATGTTGCCAACATTAGTGATATTTTATAAAAACTGTATATTGACAGAGATAGTACCAGAAAGAATAAATAAAAATAATATGAAATGATGTAAATAAAACACTGAATTTATGAATTGATCTGTTTTCTTTATCTATGTATTCCGCGCGTGATTAGAATGGGAAGGAATCTAATAATTAAAGTGACTAGAAATATCAAATATATAACTATACATATATGAAAACTTGTCTGAGGTCATAGAATAGATTCCGTCCCAATCTGATTGTACACCTATTAGGTCATCCAGGTCCGGTTTTTTGTAGTATAGTCTATTCCACATTGACCATGCAAAAAATACCGGAACTGGATGCCATAACATCACCTGAAAAAATTTTTAAGTAAATAAATAAGGTTACCAAAATTAAACCTAGGTGGCTAACTAGCCACCTAGGTTTAATTTCACAAGGGCCACAGGGGCCAATTCCACAAAACTTTACAAGCATACAATTCTACAAAGTTGACAACAATTTTGTATGAGAATTTATACAATTTTGTAGAATTGTACGCTTGTGAAGATTTGTGGGATAGGCCACAGGCATTACTGGAATAATTGTGATTATAGGTAAAGTAAGTATCAAAGTCTTATAAAGTAAAAAATATATATCTTGATATTACGAGATTTGAACCTTGGTCCTCATGAATGTGCGTCAGACGGTCATCCAACTTAGACTAATCCAAGTTCAAAACACGTTCCGAAGAAATAAGCAATCAGTTTCGTCAACGAATAAGGGTTTGAATGTGTGTGTGCATACTTCGCAAGCGCGACAGCGTTTCGTATTTATTCAAATAAACTTATTTTGTAAGTTAAACCTCATCTGAAATTTAGTTGGCCACATTAGAAATAGCAGTTTATTTTAGGCAAACACATCACTTATTAAAAATATTTCCATTATCATACATAAAATTTAAAAATACGTAGAATTCGCACCACCTAGGCACTGTAACGCCATCTATTGGCGTAGTAGTGCCTAGCTGACCGTGACATTCCACCTTAAATCCATCTCCAATTCATTTCACAGTAAAAAATAAATACCTACTAAAATTCTTTACATCAACGTATTCAAAATATATAGAAATAATAGTTAAAAACAGTATTTACAACGATGTAAACATCATCTTATGTATTTCCACTCTCCCGGCGCACATGCCGCACGTCTGAACAAATCCCCATACTACCGCGACTGCTATAGCATTTGTGCGCGAAAAAAGAGGGCAAGGAGGTGAGGTTGTCGCTTACTCAAAAACTAAGCAAAAATCATGTGATGTGACAGTAATCTTATCCAGGTTTGGTACAACGTGACAGTAAGCCGAGGACTATGGGTATTTTCTATAGCGAAGCGAATTCTCTAACATTTCTGGTTAAGAAAGGGGGACGATTAAAGACTGCTATAGCATTTGTGTCATATAAAGGGGGCCTTAACCCGAATGCTATAGCAGCTACGCCCTTGAACGTGTTAATAACATTTGCATGTCTTTACTAGACTGAATACTGTGTCCACTGTATCTTAACACCTTGTAACTGAACCTGTTTTATATATTCTAGCAAATAAATATATTGATTGATTGATAATCTTCAGAGTCCAGTACATACTGGCCCAATTCAGGCCAATCTAAGGGACACAGCTATACAAGGGAGGGAGATCACGAGAATTCTTTACTCTTACGCGTAACTTAGTTCGGCCTACATTGGGCCAATGTATTCTGGGTTCTTTCGGTATGAAACAATCAGTGATTTCTCTGTACTTTCTGTTCGTCTTGCTCATTATCGCGATTCGGTGCGTGTCTATTCTTATTTTTTGATTGTCTGACAAAAGGTGTTAGAACACAGTGTGGTAGCATAGAAGTTTATGACGAATTACGTCGTAAAAAGGTTGATGATCTATGAAACCAGAAACTTTTACATCAATTTTACATACCTACTAAACTCTAAATTTAATTTGGGCAGGAAAACAGCATTAAAATCTCTTGCAATGCTTGCGAGCACCGTGTATATCTTCGCTACGTGTGTGATGGCCTTAAATATTAACATTCGTTATAGTAGTGCTTAACATGCCTTATTATTTCTTTATCTACAGTTGAAATACGTATCTCTAGAAACCCAAGATAACCCATAAGTATTTAATTAGGAAGTGTCAATTGAGGAAGCAACCATTTCCTTGATTATGACTTAGAAGAGTTATATAAGTATGTTATCTCTTTAATGCGAGTTGAGTACACTTGTAGGGATTGCTTATTAGTCAACGTGTCATAATATTGTACATTCGGCAATTTCATTGCCCGCGTGGTAACGGCAGCAGTAAGAATACACATGTTATCACCCCAACTCTTCCCGTGGTTGTCGTAAGAGAGCGTTCAAGTATTTCGTAACGCAATTTTTGAAGATTTTTTGACCCCCCCCATCCCTCCCCCCCTTGTAACGCACCGTAACATTCTTCTGCACCCTCCCCCCCTCTCTAAGCATTACGTAACACTCAAATGACCATTTTTACCCTAAAGCCGCAAAAAGTTGTGTTATAGTTTTTATCCTTGGTATAGTTTTAATTGCCTTTGCGGTAATCGGATTTCCCGTGAAACTTAACTGAAAAGGGTTGCCAATTTGAGACTTTTGAATCTCTAGTTTTTTACTTCTACGGTCCCAGGTCCCATAAGTTAGAAAGGTGCAGACAAAAAAAAAAGAATGGATTTTTTTTTGGAAGAGGTTTCTAAGAAGTACAGCTTCTACTGGAATCGCTGTAGTGGCATAAAATTTGTGCAGTAAGCTAGTTTAAGGCTTCCTGGCAAATGTCCAAAGCCATAAATTATAGCCAAAATAGTTATTTATTTATACAAGGGGGCAAAGTTGTTGTTTAACTGTCGTGCCAATATTGAGACCTGAGCTAGCGAAAGATTCCAAAATTGAGCCACGAGCGTAGCGAGTGGTTCAAAAACTGGAATCTTGAGCATTGCGAAGGTCTCAAGGCACGAGAGTTGAACAAACTTTGCCGCCAAGTGTAATACAACTTTTTTCCCCTCACTATCGCGAGGAAATATGATTACAAATCTCATCCAAATGTAAATTAATTTAAAAAAACCATTTAAAACTCAATGTCGAAACGTATCGTAGAATAGAGTTACTTCTGGAACTTAAATATAGCCAATGGCTTACAAAGTGACCCATGAGAACGACCAATTTAACATGTGAGCTCCGATTGCGCATGTTTACTACGGTCATACAGATCCACTTATACTAGGCAGTAGGGGGCTATAGGAATTAGAGCAATGTCAAATTACTTTATTCACAAGTGTGTAAAAAGCGTTTTTACCCGCTCGTATTAAACGATAAACGAGCGCTTTACGAGCTAGTGAGGGGAAAATTATATTGACCCCTATGTTTTTTACATTTGAAATTTACAGATTTCTTTGGGTTGTTTGGGTTCCTTACTCTTAGTTTGCATATCACAGACACAGTAGCCTTACCATGACTTTGCAAGTATCGGTAACGAGGTTTTACTCGATACGTAAAGCAGGCTATCGCGCTCGCTCCAAGAAGTCAGTGCGAGCGCGATATAATGCATTACAGTATCGAGTAAAACCTAACGTATCCTTTACTTTCCAACTCATGGTACGGCTCACAGATGTCATATATACCTAGGGCTGCCAACCAAAGATCACAGATATGCGGGACATTCGGGAATAAATTGCGGGACTTGGCTATGAAATGCGGGACGTGAACGACAAACACATAAAAAAAAATGCTTAATTTCAGATCGGTAAAATTTTGATGCAAATTTAGGTGCTCGCGGGCTATAGTCGCGGACGACCTGGTAAATTCAAATGCATAATATGCAATCTTAAATTGCTTTCATTTACGTATTCATACTATTATTTTAGTATCTCCAGTTTAGTATTCCTTGAAAAGCGGGACAACTGGCGTCCCGCGCGAACCCTTTGCGGGACGCATACTTTAGGGCCCCAGAAACGGGACGTCCTCCCGCATATAGCGGGACAGTTGGCAGCCCTATATATACCATAGATCAAGCAAACTTATCTACTTAGCGTGTCAAATGAACTCAGTGAAATCCACCGAGTTATCCGTCTTTAATCGCAGCTTGCTTTCGGGCGTCAAATTTTGTAATTATATAATTGTGAAGTGAACAAAAACATTAATTATGCCGCCTTAAGTAATACTAATTGCAACAACACAAAAAAATATGAATACTCAAGGGCCTGAGACATATTTAAAATCATAGGCAAGTAACAACTTCAGTACAAAATCTGACACGCTCGGCCGCCAAACAAATGAATGAACTTGTTTCTTCTATCCAAATCTAATTTTGTGTTCCGGCTACTGGAACTATTTTCCTAATGCTGCCTGTTATTTAACTTATTAACTAGTCTATTATGATAAACGAGTGTTATTAGTGTTTATCATGATGCCTGAAATAGATATCATAATGAGGAAATGCAATTCATAACACTGGGTTATTTATCTATCAGTTTTATTTATTAGCTCTAGGTTGCGAATATGATAAACTCTAACATCATTAGAGGATGTTTGTGTTGTAAATGTAAATAATAATCTAGATCTAGAATATAAACAATATATTATGTGAATTCGCAGTAGAATACCTAACTATATTATTATTAGCAAGTACTTATATTTTGTTAGTGTATTTAAGTATGAACATTTCACATCCCGCAACATTAATGTTTATCTGTTTGGCCTGTAGGTTGACTGGTAGAGAATGCCTTGTGGCATTAAGTCCGCCTGTTGTATCTGTATTTTTACTGTGCAATAAAGTTTAAATAAATAACTTATAATTATAACTAATAATAACAGATCTTATTTATTATGAAGGTCTAGTCTAGACTGTAAATAATAATGTTTTTATTATATTTACTTAGATTATGTTGTCATTGTATCAGCAAATGCAAATAAGTTGGAATAACATTTGATAACGTGCTGTTTTCTTAGCCTTGCATACACTACACAATACACATAGCAACATAATCTATCTCTCTATTCAGCCCGTGTCCATCCACTGGGTATAGGCCTCTTCTTTATTTTTACATACATAACATAACATAAAATTATATCTATCCTATGTAGAGGTATATGTGGACTTTTGCCATACAGGGTGTAATCGTTAAGTCTGGTTAGGCGATTATTCCGTAAATACTGAGTATCGTCGGGGTGTCTGAACGTAGCGTTTTTTCACATTCAGAATGATCCGAATACATCCTATAAACAAAATTGTTTACATGTTATGTATGTAAATTTTGCTATACTAAACACATGATAGAAGTTAAAAATAAATATTATCGATAAATAAATTTCCGTGGAGAATTCCTCTCTGATAAGCGTTGCATCCATTTCTGGAAGCGTACGGTCAGTCGGTCACCGAGCCTTGTTTATCTTTTAATAAAATACACGTTCCAGATAAAGATAAGATTAATGGAGTACATTGAATGATTAAACGGTCAAAGTCATTCATTCGATGACGGTATATGAATCAACTTTATTCAACTTTCTTCTGTATTTTATGCCAGTTATTTTTTGTATCTTAAAGAAACTGACAATCACAATATAAAATCCTAAGACTGTACCATGTGTAGTTTTAAGTGACTTCGTATATTGTGAGATAATAAAAATATAAACTAAACTATTACCATGGTTACAGTCGCCTGAGTCACGCCGGTTTTATGCAAAATTATGCTATTTAAACTATGCAAACATACATTTTTCTGGTTTTAATAATAATAAGCCCTTTCCTTAATGGGCCGCCTACAGATGCAGTACATAAATGTTTGCATAATTTAAGTGGCATAATTTTGCATAAAATCAGCTTGACAGACAGAAAAAAGTTGATTCACCCTGATATAATATGTATATTTGGTAAGTAAGGATAAGATGAAACGGTTTTTTGAATGGGGTAAGACAAAATACTACCAGTTGACGTGCTAGAAGGACGACTTTGGCTTTCCCCATTCTGAAAACCTACGAACAAATAAAACATGGAAGCCGCACGCCATACTAAATTGCCTTTCAAAAACGGTCCTGAATTTTAGTTGACAAGTGTCACCCCCTCTTCAATGCATCACGGTAATTATTATTATTATTATTTATTCAAACAAAAAATATACAGTATGACAGTATAAACTAAAGCACTGTACATTTTAAATTACACGATATTAGATACTTCATTACAATATACCACTATCATCCATTACCTCGCAGTACTTCAGACATACGCTACACACATTTGCCCATCGGCTTGCGAACAGATCACATTCAGGTGGCCATGACAAAAGCGCGTTCAAAAATCTTAGAGCTCGAATAAGAGGAGATCTTTGGCGAGCCACAGTACGCGATGTTGGAATCGCAAGAAGGATATGGTTTCTAGGCCTAAGATCTTGCTTAGGCAGAAAAGGTATAGACAGCCGCACTACCTGTGCCACTAGCTCAGGGCAGTCGGAAATGACTTTTGTATCTTAATGACTTTCAATATCAACCTATAAAAACTTAAACCGCCATTTAAAAATAGTTGTGCTTGGTCCATCAAAGGTTTGATTGGCTATATTCTATAAACATTTGTCAAAGATGTTGCGCCGAAATATGCGCGGTGTTAAGAAAAGCGCTATGTCCTGCCCATCTTGGCACAATTGAACAATTGCTTTTGGGGGGCATTTTTGAGCTGGCGTTAGACGTCCATGTTATATATGGTCGCAGCTTAGACCCTTTTGTCTTTAAAATATGAGTGATAATCGTGAAAGTTGAAATCAATATAAAACATTATTCCAGGTCTTCGCAAATCAAAACACATAAATGGGGCCATACGGACAGCGAGTACAGAGCAGCCGAAATTGCACATGGACAAGTGCCTTATAGTATCCAAGGTCACCCGCTACGAGTATGAAAAGTAAGGGATTTCAACTGCCTTCTGCTTAGACCTAAGAGTAGGAGGAAAGTGCTATTAAAAGGACGGGTTTTGAAAGGGACAGGATTTGAATAGGACAGGTTTTGAAACGGACAAATTCAATATATCCTGAAATAAACTAAATTCAATATATTTTTGTCAGCCTCCGTAGCCTAGTTGGTAGTGACCCTGCCTACGAAGCTGGAGGTTCCGGGTTCGAATCCCGGCGAGGGCATTCTTTGTGTATTTATTTATCACAAATGTTTGTTCCTTGGTCATGGCTGTCTATGTATTTAAGTATATATATGTATCTATCTATTATATATATCGTCGCCTGGTACCCACATCACAAGCCTTAATTGAGCTTACCGTGGGACTAGGTCGATTTGTGTAAGATGTCCCAAGATATTTATTTATTTATTTATAATATACCGCGTCAGGATCTCCTGAAATCTATCGACCTGAATTCGGCTAAATATATTTATAAAAACTTTCATTACTACGCCACAGATGTCATATATACCGTAGATCAAGCAAACGTATCTACTCAGCGTGTCAAATGAACTCGGTAAAATCTACTGAGTTGTCCGTCTTTAATCGCAGCTTGCAGCTTTCGGGCGTCAAATTTTGTAAGTTGAAGTGAACAAAAACATTAATAATGCCTCCTCAAGTAATATTAATTGCAACAACACAAAAAATATGAATACTCAAGGGCCTGAGACATATTTAAAATCATAGGCAAGTAACAACTTCAGTACAAAATCTGACACGCTCAGCCGCCATACAAATGAAGGAACTTGTTTCTTCTATCCAAATCTAATTCTGTGTACTACGCAATAAGAGCGAGAAAGCGACAGTTTGAACGACACCGATCGACAGCGATACGGGGCGATTTGTCTAATGGTGCGTTTAAACCAAAAGAGCATTCGCTGTTCTAGCGCCCGTTCTACGAAATCAACCCAATCACGTTTTGTGTACCGATCGAATTTCGTAGAGTGGGAGGTTAGAACAGCGAATGCTCTTTTAGTTTAACCGCACCTTAAGAGGGCTCCCATACATCAAACGTGATTTTTTTATGATAAATTGATAATGGTACGGAACCCTTAGGGTCTCACCAAACCAATCGACGCGGAGTCGGCTTTCGCCGAATGTTTTACACCACACTATTCGCATTTAGCCGATCGACCGTCTCCGCGGTTGAACACCTGCGTTAAGCAGTCTCATCCTCCTTGCGGCCGTAGAAACGCTCGATCGGCTGCGATTTGCTACCGAAACAGTTGTAAAGCGGCGGTCGGCTCTCCCATGCTCCGTCCTGCCGTCGAGACGTCAGACAGCACGCGTACAGCCGCTGAGTCCGACGAACAGTTAGATAGGACAGCGGGTGATCGGCAATCGTAAATCTCATTTTTGGAGACTAGTTGTTAGTAACTAGTTTGAAATTGAACAGACGTGTATGATTACGACAGTATTATTTCGTGTTGTCAGATCTATTGCAGATTTTAATGTGGGTAATAATTCAAATGAATAAATACAAACGCATCAGTAGCTACTTCGGCCGTCATCGGCTCTTTTCGGCCGTCGTCAGCTATGTTCGGCCGTCGAAGACGCTGAACGGCTTCCGCCAGCTCCGACCGGTCCTTATCGTAGGTACTCGGCCGTGATCGGAGCCGTTCAACTCTTTCCGGCACCGTACGGCGGTATTAGGAGATTTACGAATGCGAACGTGTGCGTTAGGCTGCAAACAGGGTCGTACGAATGCGAACAGCTTTACGGCAAAACGCCGTTTTCCCGTCGAAAGACGGGAAAACGGCGTTTCGCGTGGGCCGAGCCGATTTACGATGTCCTCGCTCTTATTGCGTTGACATAAAGCTTTTTCCGTACGCGATTAGCCGAAACGGCGTCGACTAGTTTGGTGAGACCCTTAGTGCGTGAGATCGACTCGCACTTGGCCGGTTTTTATTTTGTATTGGAAAGTAGGTCATTTGCACAAATTGAGTTTTGTTGGGTTTTATCCAAATTTGGGATAGTCTAAAAACCTCACGTGCAGTCGAGTTCATAAATATATGAGCAAATCCAAGACTTCAAAAATAAATGAGTATAGAAAAGTACATATACATCTGAACAAATTTACCGATCAAAAATATGTGTACGTATTACCTGCCATATTGATCTGAACACATCTATGCTCATTTATTTTTTTGGATTTGCTCATATATTTATGAACTCGACTGTACAAAGGTTATCAAATTAATATAATTAATATAACCAACATTAATACTACCGACTCTTTCTTGTCCTGTCTGTTTACCTTCATTTATCAGGGGTTGTATTGTAAACCGGTGCGAACTGGTAAAGCGTTTCGTTGACACATCCATGTACATTAAGAATGATAACGGGTGCATGTATGCACTGTAACATTGATTTGGTACGCGGCATCACTTTGTACTGTAGTTTTCTTTACTGGCCATCGTGCCCGTGAGCTTTGTGAAAGATTTTAAAAATGCGTTCTTGACATAAAACAGCTTACAGTCAATAAATCGTCGGCTGACAAGCAAAGCTCACTATAAAAAATGTCACTACTCTTAGCGACCTCGTATGTCATTATTGAATCAGAACTGAGATACGAGCTTTATTTCAAGTAGGTATTTGTTACTTAGTGAGTTTTGCTTGTTACCCGACGAAATAAAGAACAATATAACTTTGCTATACAATACGTATAAGTGAATTAGTGTAACCCGCTTCAATTACTTGCCGCAAAACAAGCGCCGAACACCCCACAAAACTTTACAAGCGTACAATACTGTTCAACTTTTTGTAAGGAAATTTATAGAATTACTAGCGACCCGCCCCGGCTTCGCACGGGACTATACCTACATAAAAACCTTCCTCTTGAATTACTCTACCTATTAAAAAAAATCTCATTAAAATCCGTTGCGTAGTTTTAAAGATTTAAGCGTACAAAGGGACATAGGGACAGAAAAAGAGACTTTATTTTATACTACGAGTATGTAGTGATGTAGAATTGTATGCTTGTAAAGTTTTGTGGGATAGGCTACAACCGACAACATCGTCAACTCCTGATGATGCCTCGTAGAGAGGCGAAACACGTGTCGTGTATAATAATATAAAGTAAATATATAGTATAAATATATAATATAAATATAAAGTATAGTATTATTGGTGGTGTTTTGTTACAGTTATTTGCGTATTTATTTTACGGCAAGTAATTATAGAGGGTTACATTAATTCACTTATTTCGGGGAAATTTCATAAAGCAAAAATGAAATCCTGACATTTTTACGCAAAATTCATGTATAATTTAGGAATAAAACATTGGTATGTCAGCAAATCCTTCAAATAAATATTGCGGAGTGGTTTATATATTACCATACTAAACCCTATTCGTTGTACTTTATGGTTCAATCAAAAAATCAATTCATATCTTGTGTTATTTTTGGGACAACAGGTACATAAATAATACATTATTTAAAAAAAATCAGTTAAAATGTTTTATATTAAATTAATGATAGGTAATGTTGTTGTTTTATTTGGTTAACAATTTAAAATATAGATGTCGCGAGTAACCGAATTCGGATTTGTAAGGGAATTAATGTATGTGTCGAAGGCGGATTGTATAATCCGCCGTATTACAATACGCCTAGCCGTATTACAAAACAACCCTGTTTTGTAATACGGCGGATTGATGATTAGCCGGATTGAATACGGCTAAATGAAAATCAGGCGGATTGTGTTCGGCGCCAAACGTTATTCAATGCGGCTAGCCATATTGTAATACGGCGAGTCATGAGCCGCCGCTTTGTCAGTTTTTGGTTCCCATTTTTGACACTCGCGGCGTTGCCTGTCATAACAACAAAAATGGCGTCGTTTGCCGGAGTGTTGTTGTGAATTTACAAGTTAATCTTGGAACAAACGACGAAAAAGTGTTAATTATGTGCGAAAACAGTGAATTTAAGAAAAACTTTGATGAACAACTACGCAACTTCTATAATTCTCAAAGTGGAATGTTAAAAAAACCCTGTACCAAAGAGAGAGTTTTTGAGGTTATAGATCACATAAAATCCACCAAAGTAGCCATGAATGACGGTGTTCGGCGGAATACTACCCAATATTACTGGTACATATGATATAATTATTCCAAAAAGCTGCTGCTGTTGTTGCTGCAAAAGTGCTGTGTTTGTACCATATTTTTAATTTTATGGAACAATAAATTTAATATGTTCTATAGGTATTCAAATATTACCTTAGCTAAAAAGTAGCTTTTGTATTTAATATCATGTAAGGGTATAAAAGTTTAATGGTTATAAGTGATTCTTAGTTCAAGATAAATGTGCCCTTGTGATTAATAATTATAAGTATAAAAATACATTGGAAATGTT
>JALPQI010026283.1:0-13884 GCA_025490895.1 Thaumatotibia leucotreta | reverse complement strand
ATTTATTTGACGTTTGAAATAAAAGATGAATTATCTTCACTTAAGTTTACTTTAATGAGCAATGTCATAGTGACGGTTTGACGATGTTTTATCTGAGCTTACTTCAAGAACAAACGAGGCCCGTTATCTTCATCTAGATAATTTATCTAAATAAAAGAGTTGACAACTAAAATATTTGCAATTAAATTATCTTCAAATAAATTTATTTGAGATGATTTTATTTAAAATAATATCTAGATACAGGTGTAGTGAGAAATTATTTGCCTTCGGAAACGTTCGTAAACACATGCTGTTTCAGGCAGTGTCACCGAGTATGATTGAAGTAGCATGACAACTATTACTGTCAGTCTCAGTGAGATAGACTGAAACAGCATGACGGTGACGAACGTTTCCGAAGGCAAGTCATTTCTCACTACATCTGTAACTAATTATCTAGATAATGCCCAACTCTGCTAAATACTTACCATTCCAATTGCAGTGAGTATGGCGGTGGTAGCCAAGATGTAGAACCACGAGAAAGGCTTCTTGGGGATCGGGGGGCATGGGGGCGGCGGCGGCGCGGGTGGTCTGCATGTTCCCTTCGTTCGGGCGCAGTTCATTGCTATCTGGAAACATCATGGGTAGTCTTCCATTTTAGAAGTCACGTTCATTGCCTACTGTAAACCGCAGAATCTGCTTCTAACTATATAAAACACATGGTGTACTTAACTATTTATTGAATTAAGTGATAAAGCAATAAGAATCGAGTGCTTAGGGATGGTAGACATTATCCCCCTTATTCATAAACAGAGTCAGGAATTCTGGTAGCATTTTTGAGCTGTCATAGGGACTTCTCGTTTACCGACTACCGATTATACATATGTATATCGATAAATACAGAATACAGTGTAAAATAATTATGATTACAAGTAAAAGTTAACAATAGACGGTCTTATCGCTCGTGAGCGATCTCGTTTAGATAACTTTTGAGTGGCTGAAAATGTTAAATAGAGATTTGCAACATATCATAAGGCTCAATAGCAATTCTCGTAGCAATTTCTTCCGAAAAATGTTTAATAGCCATAAGAAATCCACAAATATTAATAAGGATTAATAAAATATGTATTTTAATTTCTATTTATAATTTCCAAAAAGTTGGTATCCAAAGGTTATCTAAAAGAGATCGCTCATTAGCGATAAGACCGGCTGCGGTTACTTCTATTTGTAATCATAATTATTTAACATTGTATTCTGAATTTATCGATATACTTATGTATAATCGGTAGTCGATAAACGAGAAGTCCCTATGACAGCTCAAAAATGCTACCAGAATTCCGGAGTCTGGCCATAAACGTTTTTTAACTTAACAAGCCGCTAACAATTGTTTGTCCCTTTTGCTCTTATGGACAAATTGTTAAGGGACAAACAATTATTAGCGGCTTGTTAAGTTAACAAACGTTTATGAATAAGGGGGTATATGTCTACTATGCCCTTGTATACTATGGTAGCTATTCTACACCTGGTTTTCAGGTCTACCTCGTAATTAAGGCACTGGTCTCACCGTGAGCTACTGAGCTATGAACCTGAAGAGCTGTCGGCTATAAACACGAACAAAAGATACGCACTACCGACACTCCCGTGTAAATAAAATAGACACGGCGATACTCGCCCAGCTATCAGGGTCGCGTTTTATAAAGTTACAATCTACAATTTCGCTGTTTGCCTCTCTAACGCACGCACATATTGGCTAGAAAGAGAGGCAAATAGCGAAATTGTAAATTGTAACTTTATAAAACGCGACCCAGCTATCACCGCCGGGCGAGTATCGCCGTGTCTTTTTCATTTACACGGGAATGTGTATCTTTTGTTCGTGTTTATAGCCGATAGTTCATAGCTTAGTAGCTCGCGGTGAGACCAGTGCCTAAAGAGCTGTCGGCTATAAACACGAACAAAAGATACGCACCCCCGACCCCCGCAGGGCGAGTATCGCCGTGTCTCTTTTTTTTACACGGGAGTGTGTATCTTTTGTTCGTTGTTATAGCACACACTTCATAGTTTAGTAGCTCGCGGTGACGACCAGTGCCTAAGGGCGAGTCTTTAGGTTTTTTAATTTAAAACAAAATATGTAGATATGCACTTACCCGTGGCCAAACAATATTTAAAAACACTCGTCAGGTTCGCATCTTCATAGCGTAGTGTTGTGAATTTAAGCGTCGAGGCGTAAACTAAAAGCCTCGAGTCGTGACTGCTGAGTCAACAAGCCTCGAACCTTGACCCTAAACTTGGCAGAATATAAAAATCGTGCGTTCTAGCCTCCTCTCCGCTGTGTAGAGCAAAAAATTCTGTCTTTAAAAAAATACAAAAAGTGAGTCACAAAGTATGTATCTTTTAAGATACACTGCCAAGTTAAGGGTAAAGCATCGGCCGTATGAGCGTCAAGTAAAAGCTTCGTGTTAACGTCATAGTACACATAAACCTCGAGTCCTTAAGACTCGAGCTTTAAAGCCTCCTAAAGTCTTCAAGGTTTAACCCTTAAATGCATGACCTTGACAAAGATTGATTCAAATTTGAATTCTGACGTGTTGTCAATAGGGTTGAAAGTACATGATGCATATATACCTACATCACTATGAATTTAAGGGTTAAGTCTATAAATTTGAAGCGTTTCGAGTCTTAAAAGCTTCAAACAAAAGAACATTGTTTTATAGTTATACAAGGCGACCATAGATCCGAAAGATACATGATTATGCAAATATGCAGGGTGGAAATGAGTATACAGACAAACTTGAAGGGTGTAGTTATTCCTGACAGAGCGGTATCAGCGTAATTCGTCCCATTCGTTATTCGTTCATTTCTTATATCCGTCTCATTCTGTGTTCGTCACGCATTCTTTATTTGTCTCGATCGCTATATGTCCCTACCGTCTCAAGTCCAATTATGTAACCTGTCTCTTTCTTAATTAGTCTTCTTCGTTTTTCGTCACGGTCTTCCTAGGACTATGTCTTTGTTTGTCTCTCTCGTTTTTGGTATCATTCGCACTTTATCTTTGGTCACTTTCGTTATTCGTCTCACTCTTTTTTTGTCTTTAGTGGTAACTCGTTCTGTTCTTTTTTGGGCACGTTCGCTAATCGTCCCATACTACGTAGGTCTTAGCTGCTATTTATATCTCCTCCGGATCGGAATTGTTAAACAAATTGAGGTTTAGGGGACATGTACTGAAGTGTTATTTTAAATGTGAAACTTCTATGGAATTAGATGAAATTATGACGGTCACTCGGTCAATGAGATATAATTAAAAAAAAATTAAGATTGACGGAAAAAGAAGGTTACAAATAGCGACCGAGATGTAAAACGAATGTAACGAACTTAGAATTAGACTGAAAATGAATGAGACTAATCACGAATGTGACCAATAACGAATGCATGAAAAAAACTGAGACGAATAAGTGAATGAGACCAAAATCGAAAGGGAATAATTAAGAATGAGTCATAGGAAGACCGTGACGAAAAACGAAAAAGACTTATTAAGAAAGAGACAGGTTACATAATTGGACTTGAGACGATAGAGACATATAGCGATCGAGACAAACAAAGAATGCGTGACGAACACAGAATGAGACTGACATAAGAAATAAACGAAAAACTAATGGGGCGAATTAAGCTGATACCGACAGAGCTGGGTTATACTCGTTTCTGACTAATTGGCATACGTGGAATACGATTTTTTTCCATTCTGAGATCCAAGACGGCGGGAACTTTTTTGCAATTTTCATCATTATACTCGTTTGACTAATTCGCCATTACAAGATCCAAGATGGCGGCACAATTTTTTCTTGTAATTTTTGGATCTCAGAATGGACCCGAAAATCGTAACCGTTATAATGGCGTTATATATTTGAAATAGTCTGTTTCCGCCAGACCATTTGAACCACACTATTTTAAATATAATTTGTAAATGGAAGAGGTACAATTTTTTTTACAAGAGGTACCAAATAGTACAAATTTGGTACTAAATAATGCTATATGAATCAACAGAATATGAACAGAATTCAGGACCTGGTTCCGCCATTATAACGTTATAATGGCGGGACCAGACTATTTGAAGTATAATTTTGAAATGGAAGCGGTACAATTTTTTTTACAACAGGTACCAAATAGTACAAATTCAGTACTAAATAATGCAATATGAATCGATCGAATTCAGGACATGGTTCCGCCATTATAACGTTATAATGGCGGGACCACATTGTTCGAAGTATAATTTTGAAATGGAAGAGGTACTCATTTTTTTACAAGAGGTACCAAATAGTACAAATTCAGTACTAAATAATGCAATTTGAATCGACAGAATATGGAAGAATTCAGGATCTGGTTCCGCCATTATAACGTTATAATGGCGGGACCAGACTGATTGAATATAACTTTGAAATAGAAGAGGTACAAATTTTTTACAACAGGTACCAAATAGTACAAATTCAGTACTAAATAATGCAATATGAATCGATCGAATTCAGGATCTGGTCCCGCCATTATAACGGTTACCGAAAATCATGCATCAGTATCATTCATGTACATTATTGTACAGTGTACACCCTCTATCCTGACGACCACGATTGAACGACATAATTATCAATCTACGAGCGGGGGTCAAAACGTTAATTGGTAAATCTTAGTTGCAAGTGTTGAAATTCCTCATAATTATATGTGGTGGCGGTACGTCAGGTAGGTATTGTACACATTGTACCTACATACTTAGTTCAATAAAAAAACAGCTAAGGAATAATAAATTTATTATCAATTCCATGCGACACTCCAAGATAACTTAAACACTATAAATTTGAAATTCAGGCCTCCCGTGGTTTAGTAGCAACTTTCTTTTTCCACTTTATCCACAGCAGCAATTTCTTTACTGTGATCCTGCTCGTCCTTTTCAGCCTGAGCAATCAAAGATAGGCGATCTATTGGATTCCACGGTTCGTGAAACGCGTATTTATATTTGCTGCGTCCGTGATATCCAAGTTTCGGGAGGACCACCAAAGATTGGGAAGCGCCCGTGGCAAACTTATTCTCGTTCTCCTGCGAAGCGGATCTTGGAATGACATTCTGGTACCAGGGTTGTGCAAAATTCAAGCAGGTGCTCTTGATGGACTCTTCGACGTTGTGGGCCTGTTGACAAACTTTAGTGTACATTCACGGCTACCTCCCGATGTTTCAGTGCGTTTGACTAATCAGCTCCTCTGGCGTAGCTACAAAATCAGAATTACCTCTTTTGAAAAATTCTTGAACCATCTCTTTTACAATATCTGATAGAGGACGTCCAATTTAGACATTCCCTCTTGATTGTTCTTTCCTTTGAAGAACTTCTTCAGTTTAGCCAAGAAGCTCTCGTCTTCCTGTTGGATCTCGGGTTGTGGTTGATGTTCCATCTCTTGGTCCTGTTGTTGTTGTTGTTGTTCCTGGGACCAGTTCTTCATGCCGAGTGGGTCACGGGGGTCCGTATGCGTCAGGACGACACCCATCCTCTGATGACAAAGTACAAGCTGGGGTTCATTAGATATTTAAATCCACGAGAGGCTCTGATCGTCTAACGCACTTTGGAAACATCGGGAGGTCGCAAGGCATTGACATAAATACCTAAGTTCAACAGCATCTAATCTTATCTATATTAATGCTACAGACAACACTACAGTAATTACAGGAATTTAAGATCAGTATTTTAAACTAACTAACGATTCAAAAGAGGTAATCTTTGTATGGTCTTCAACTTCAAAGACAAATACAGATGTAGTGAATTTATCTTTGTCTCAATCTAGTGCAAAGGATACTGAAATGTATGGTGACAGCAATATGAATTTGGATGTTACCACGAAAAGCCTAAGTCAAAAGATAATGCACTACATCTGTAGCATAATATTGCTGATATAGCTATAATAGCTGATCCGACGCAGCAGCGATAAGCGAGTTGTGATGGTATGCGTGAGGTACTAGTAATTTTCTTGTACAAGAAACCCAACTGTGTATCAAGTGCTTGTCTGCTCTAATCTCCAGTGACCAGCCCTCGCGTATTTACCTATCTCTAGAGACCATTTTGACATTGCTACTCGCCATTCGCCGCTGGTCCACGTGAATCTTATTCTTTAGTAAAGCATGTTAATATGGTTATAGGTTTTTTTACAGCTGAAGATTTATGGTGAGTTTGCTGGATAATATTGATTTTGTCAAGTATGTTTGGTGCGACGTGTAACCCGCCCAAAGAATTCGTCGCTATAGGTAACTTACTCAAACTCGTATCTACAACACTTATTTGACGAAAAAAAACCCGTATCCAAAGTAAGAGAAATTGTGAAATTTCCATGAATTGATTGTCGCATCCATCCGGCCAAAGTGGAAGTCTATTGAGGAGGCCTATGTCCAGCAGTCCACTGGCTGAAATGATTGTTGTAGATTCGAAGTCAAAGTAAAGCGACAATTCGGAAACTCAAGTGTAAATGTCGAGTTACCTTCGCATTGCTAGGCGGCATCGTGGGAACCACGGCCTTATTGCCACGGGATTGTTGTAGATTCGAAGTCAAGTATAGCGACGATTCAGAAACCCAAGTGTAAATGTTGAGTTACCTTCGCATTGCTAGGCGGCATCGGGGGAACCACGGTCTGGTTGCCACGGGATTGTTGTAGATTCGAAGTCAAGTATAGCGATGATTCAGAAACCCAAGTGTAAATGTTGAGTTACCTTCGCATTGCTAGGCGGCATCGGGGAACCACGGTCTTGTTGCCACGGGATTGTTGTAGATTCGAAGTCAAGTATAGCGACGATTCAGAAACCCAAGTGTAAATGTTGAGTTACCTTCGCATTGCTAGGCGGCATCGGGGGAACCACGGTCTGGTTGCCACGGGATTGTAGTAGATTCGAAGTCAAGTATAGCGACAATTCGGAAACTTAAGTGTAAATGTTGAGTTACCTTCGCATTGCTAGGCGGCATCGGGGGAACCACGGTCTCGGGGACTTTAATTCTGTACGGGTCGTTGTTCGGTGGCATGGGCTCGCGGGGGCACTCGCAGCGCCACTGTGGTGGCGGCTGGTGGTCCGGCTTCGGCCACGGCTCCACCGTTCTACCGGCGGTTTGAGGATCCTCGCGGCAGCAACCGCATTTGTTGTCTTTCGCGTACCATCGCCGGTGTGTTCCTGTTGAGGTTAAGTTTGAATTAACCTTTTCAACGCCAAGAACCACTAAAGTGGCAGTGTGTTGTCCTGCCTACCACACCAGCAGCCACTAAAGTGGTCATCGAGTAAGCTGTCAAAGTAACTGTCTTGCTGACAGATAAGGTTTATTTTCGTTGTTCATTAGCAGAGATACTGGCGTGTATGTCACAATTTGATGCGAGAGGGAAGGCGCTGAAAAGGTTAAAACGTAAATATTCAAAGGTAGAAGCAGTGAACAATGTTTATCTTCGTATTTTCACAATATTCGAATCCATCTTTCTGTCTCAAGTGTAAGGATACTGAACTTCATTGTGATAGCGATACCAATTCGTGATCGTTAGGATGGCAGGTGTATAACAAAACAACAAATGGAGCTCTGGTATACGTCAGGAGTTAGTGCTAGCAATGAGCCAAATGAGCGCCAAAATTCGAGCAATGTGCTCTTTAAACTCCATAGATATTCAAGAAAATAATGATGCCCGCCATTTTGACGTCAGAATGGCGGGCACAATTCCAGTTGTAGCTAATGAAAGTCTACTCAAGGTTGAAATTGGCGCACATTTGACACATTGCTATTACTAAATCTTATATACCACGGCTCCATTCGTTGATGTACACCCGCCATCCTGACGATCACACAAATTTGGGCGTTGCTGTAAGAACCGAAAGGAATGGATTTTGTGCACTACATCTGTGCTTCAGCATTGAATAGTTTTGAAGTTCCATGGCAGGATAAGATGCTGGCCTTTGCATTTATTTCAATTCCCTAGTTCTGAAGAATAGGGCCATAGTTCGTGGAAACAGAAAGCTTGTATAATTAAGTTTATCAGTGTCAGAGTTGGAGCACAGATCAGTGGATCCAAGGAGCACATTTTTGAAGTCTGAACAGTTTCTGAATACCTATGATAATTTAACGTACAGTCGAGTGCATTAATATATAGACACATTTGTAAGGGATCAGTATGGAGAAGTGTATATATATTAATGCCCTTGACTGTACATTCTCTGAAATAGATGCAAAAATTAAAAAATGGAAACGAAATCACTTACCCCCGAGACTGTAGAGGTTGAAATCGAAAGCGTTTGGACCTATATGTTTACTGCAGCATTTCAGTGAGTTAATTAACATTTTTACGTGCGATTTTGATCAAAACGCGGAATTTTTCGGTTTTGTTATTTGTCTTATTTTGGGTCTAAAAATTGCTTGTCATTTTGAAAGATCAGCAATATTTTGTCGATCGTTTGAATTTAGAAACTAGATTATTATTTGCAAGTTTATTTTTTTACGGATTAAGTGCTATCGAATTATACAAGAAGTTTTGATACCCGATTTAAAAATTTAACAAGGAGTTTATACCTGTACTCATTCATATTACACACGTGTCACGTACATTCAAGGGCATAAATAATTATATATACAAATTTAAACCTTACGCTCTGGACATAAGTAAACAAATGTATAAATATTTATGCCCTTGACGGTACCTATGAATTCCGTTGTTGCTGAACAACCGTTTGAATAATTTTGTTACAATGAATGAAAGTACATGACATGAACTACTTTGAAAAATAGGTAGTTATTTAAAAAGGGGCGCTGCAGGTGTTGCGGCGTCTTATAGATAAACCCCCTTATTCATAAACGTCTGCTAACTAAACAAGCCGCTAATAATTGTTTTTCCTTTTCGGTCTTAACAATGTGTCCATAAGAGCAAAAGGGACAAACAATACTTAGCGGCTTGTTAAGTTAGCAGACGTTTATGAATAAGGGGGTAAATTGTTAGTTATAGGTTACACGCAACAACCTAGCACACTGGTGACAGCCTGGCCACGACTTTGGTCGGAGGCGACTGGCGAGGCAGAAATCCATACGTGCGAGTGGGAGGTCCGATATCGGCCTCTCGCTCCAACTTATGGGTTCGCTCGCCGTCGGTCTTACATACACGGTGTTACGCGAGCATTGCGAAAGATTTTAACTATGCATTCTAGACATCAAAATAAACAAAAAATATTATGAGACCTAATGTGAATTCCACCAAAAAAAAAAATTGTTTTCTTTTTTTTAGGCCGATTTGAATACTTTTTAATATTTCCAGTACTTTTTATCATAACAACAATTTGTTTAAATTATTTATTTCAATTGTTTTTTTTTAGGTAGAGGTTATTTCGTCAATTCTATTCGTATTTTTTGATTGTCAGGCAAAAGGTGTGGTAATATTAGAACACATTGTGGTAGCATTGTAATCCAAAAGAAGTTAAATGACGAGTTACGTCGAAAAACTTATTTCGAAAAAAGGTTGATTGTCTCTGAAACCAAGCCGAATACAGGAAATTTTATGTAACATTAAAGACTCTAAATATGGTCAGGAATCCAGCATTAAAATCTTTCGGAATGCTGACGTAACACCGTGTATAAAAGATTTCACCCAGTAGTTCTGTGAGAATAGAGTGCTGGTTGAAAATAGAAACTTAACGAAATGAACAGCGATCCTAGCACAAGTAACGTTACAAGGACTACCTACCTCTCGTGGCTACTTGTCTACATCATTTTAATACACAAAAAACAACAGCTAAGTGCGAGTTGCTGTTATGGCCTGGCCACGACATTGGTCAAAGGCACTGGTCTCACCGCGAGCACTAAGCTATGAACTATTGGCTATAAACACGAACAAAAGATGAATATGAAAAAAAAAAGACACGTCGATACTCGTCCGACGGTGATAGCTGATAGCTGGGCTCCCGTGTAAAAAAAAGAGACACGTCGATACTCGTCCGACGGTGATAGCTGATAGCTGGGTGAATATCGCCGTATCTTTTTAATATAGCTTAGTAGTTTGCGGTGAGACCAGTGCCTTTACACGCGAAATAGTTAGGTACACTTTTTCCTTTTACTTGATATAGTTCTGTCTATACTAAACAAATAAGTAAAACAAGTATAACAATTATTGCATCATTTTATTCTCGTATTTGTACAAAATAGAAATCCATACCTATTTATATTATTCGCACACATTTGGTTTTGGCAAAAAAGAGTAATTTAAAAAGTGGCAACATCACATCGTCATGTTGTCCCGCATTCTTTAGATTCATTTGAAAAGGACAAGACTACAGTGTTGTCATTTTATAATTTCTACTCTTTTTGCCAGACTATGTATTTACATATATTAATGTAACAATTCTATCGGTGAAGCACCTAACATTGGTACTTACATGTCACTAGTTAAAACGTCACTTATTATAGTAAATACGATAATTCGTTCATAGTATCGGCTGGCAAATATATTTATTAGTATATTAGGTAGGTATAAATATTGTCCTCTGACGATATAGGAGATTGTGTAACAAGGGATCAAAATGATGTATTACAGAGAGGACGTTCATTGAAGCCCGAATGAAGCGATGGTTCCACAATAGAACCCCGAATATAGTGAAGGATTCTAAAGTGGAATCCTGAGCGTAATGAGGGATTTAACCACTAACGCCCAAGACTAGATAAAACTGAATATATATAGATAGATGAAAATAGTTTTACCAGCCAATATTCCTTTGTAGACAGAATATTAAAAATAAACAAGAATACAGTGTGGAAACCCGGATAGGTTTTAAACAGACACCAGCAGGCTTAGCACATGATTGGTGCGACAGTATGTCGCCGCGAGATAGATGTCCCGTCCTTCACTAGCTATATTAACAAAAGAGAGACGGATAGACTATCTCGCGGCGAGATACTGTCGCGCCAATCATGTGCTAAGCATATAGGAATATATAATGTGAGGATTTTGGGGTATTCCATACAAGAAATTCAGTATTTGTTATCATTATATTGCGAATATGTAGAATAAAAGCTATATACTGTCTCTGAGACTCTAAAGGAATGTGAAAATACATATATACAATTAAAATTTACAGTACAGTCATATTCATATAATAACTACCTAGATTCCAGAATGTATGTCCAAGAACAAAGGATCAAAATCGTCAATATACATATTTTTGGTGGAGCCGACTGTACGAGAAAATTGTAATTTCCTAGTTAGATACAGGCCAAGTTTTAAATGTATAAAACAATAGTACATTTTACTATAGAGGCCGAAGACATATAGACAGGATCAGGACAGGAGAATCGGATAGGTCTGGTCTGAAACGGGCAACCCCATGTTTTCGGCCGCGGTATGCATAGTGCTTTTATCAAATATGCAATGAAATAAACAACAAAAACGTCAATGTTTTATTTTTTTACATGCATAGTGGCAGAATGCCATGATGCCTGTGTCACAAATTTATGAGGAATGGAATTAAAAAAGAGCACCTTGCCGGCCTAGGCCTCCAAAATTTGTATTCAATTCCATTAACGACCTCTTATCCTAGTCGTACCTGAAACGTCATACTTCAGATTATATGCATATTAAAACCACTAAAATAATACTTGATAATCCAAATAGTGGGCAAACAACATTAATTTCATTACAACGTCTAGGTATATTAACTTATAAGTTATAAACAAAATAAAAATCTTTAAAAAATACAACAGTTATATAGGAAACTAGTGATACTTAGTAAATGCTTTCGCATAATTAATTAATTATATTGATAAGTAGACCTGGGTGCTTAGACAAGTTGCCAATCGATAACGCTTAATCGTCAATCGTAAATGAAAGGGAGCTAACTGTCTTTGTCGCACTAATATGAAAGAGTGGGAGAGAGGGGAAACTACGATACGCTACTAAGCGTTAGCGATTGGCAACTTGGCTAAGCATCCTGTGATGGTCGGTCTTTTATTGGCAATCGTCCGGATAAGACCGCTGTCACGGTTTTATGAAATGCCAAAATGACATATTTCATGGTAAACTATTAAAAGTTAAAAACTGAGCCATAATAGGCCCACTGAGAGTATTTGTTAACCGGTAAGTCAAATGGGTTAAATTGTTTGCAATAAAATGTACATGGTTCCAAAATTGATTAAATTATTAACAATATTTTTTTAATTACATACTTGGTACCGGTAAATATGAAAATCTGTGCAAACAGTCCATCGAGGAATTGCAATTAAAGTTCCAGAATATATTTGATTGATTAATCATTTAATCAAATTTGAAGTCGCGTCCATGCTATTGCAACAGTGATGCCCATTTGTTCGATCTCTGTTCGTAACAGAGATGTAAAGTAAGAAAAAATCGTGCATAAATTGAGGATTTTGTATTATTTACAACTCTATTAACAAAAATACTCTCTGACCTGCTGCTGGTCGTCTTCACAAACCGTTGTTGAAATCACCTTGTTATTTAATTCGGACAAGTTTGGGCTTGTTCTACTCAGGATCATCTTTCGATTCTAATAGGAGAAAAAATATATGTTTTTTCCATTACGATACCGTTTTTTTATAGATGTTCAAAGGCGGTAGCGTAATGGAAAAAATGAAAACTGTATGAAAATTATGGGACATATTTTTTCTCCTAACAAAATCGAATGAGCTCGTAATTCTGAGTCGAATAAGTCTAAACTTGACTAATCATTTTTTATGATACAATACTCTGTAATTCTAATAAAGCATTATTTACATTAAAATGTGTAAACGGTTGCATACTCATTGAATATTGTTTTTATAATACAAGCTATTTTAATAGGAAGAAATTGAAAACCGCGTTTTAATAATGAATTCAGTTCCCTTATTGAAATAGTTGTTTTTACAATTAATTCATAAAACGGATTATTTTAAATTACTAAATTCCATCTATACTATGTAACCTGAAGGACGAAACACGTCTTCTTTATTTAATTTCATGATTTTAGCTCCTACCGGAGAACTCAAGACTTTAACATCGTAAGACCCACCATTGTTACTTTTCCTATTTTTCATTCGAATCTTGTCCTATGCGTAGATTGGTAAGAATTTCGTTTGTTTAAAAAAGCAATTCTACTTTAATCGATTCATGAAAAATTCAAATTGGATTAAAACAACTATGTACAGGTCCTACGAGGTTAAGGTAATAATTTATCTATATTTATTTAACACCAATTTATCCTTTCTACCTACTTTCTTATTACGGGTATGCGCCAATATAAAAATAATGTTGACTAAAATGTACGGTACCTATCGCCAATCAGAGATCCGTTGTATAATAAATGACATATGCAATATTATAGGAGCAAATCCACAAGACTGTAAGTGTCACCAATTTTTTTGTATATTCTTATATTATGTTATGTAGATTTAAGAGCCCACGTATCTACCTTAACTTTAATTATACATACAACTATTACTATAGTTGTCGATTTCTAGAAATTAACATTTGACAATTTAGAAATAACCCTTATATATGGCATTATTCTATCGAATAATTGGTGAATATTTCACTCCTATTAATAACGATTAATTTATAACTGTTAGAAGTTCATTCTTAGATCTCCAGACTATACTTAAAAAACATAAATAAAAAAAACATTACATAAAATAATTTCATATGTTCCACAAAATGTACCTAATAAAATGTAAACTTGTTTAATGAATCAAAAAACACACAAAAGAATTTGTAACTGACATTACAGTCTCGTGGATTACTCACATACGGAAGTCTTTTTCTAATTGAAGAGACAGAAAAGAGCCTTCCGCTTCTAATATTTTAGTAAAATGCGTCAAAGAATAAACTTATCTTCACTGGTACTAAACATACATAAGCATTGTATTGCTATTGAGCCATATAAATTAA
>JALPQI010026282.1:0-10734 GCA_025490895.1 Thaumatotibia leucotreta | reverse complement strand
GTTGATTTTAGAATGGACCCGGGAATCGTATTCCACGTATGCGAATTAGTCGGAAACGAGTATAATGATGAAAATTACAAAAATAAAGTTCCCGCCATCTTGGATCTTAGAATGGACCCAAAAATGATATTCCACGTATGCGAATTAGTCAGAAACGAGTACAGTGATGAAAATTGCAAAAAAAAGTTTCCGCCATCTTGGATTTTAGAATGGACCCGGAAATCGTATTCCACGTATGCGAATTAGTCGGAAACGAGTATAATGATCAAAATTGCAAAAAAAAGTTCCCGCCATCTTGGATTTTAGAATGGACCCGGGAATCGTATTCCACGTATGCGAATTTGTCGGAAACGAGTATAATGATGAAAATTACAAAAATAAAGTTCCCGCCATCTTGGATCTTAGAATGGACCCAAAAATGATATTCCACGTATGCGAATTAGTCAGAAACGAGTACAGTGATGAAAATTGCAAAAAAAAGTTTCCGCCATCTTGGATTTTAGAATGGACCCGGAAATCGTATTCCACGTATGCGAATTAGTCGGAAACGAGTATAATGATCAAAATTGCAAAAAAAAGTTCCCGCCATCTTGGATTTTAGAATGGACCCGGGAATCGTATTCCACGTATGCGAATTAGTCGGAAACGAGTATAATGATGAAAATTACAAAAAAAAGTTCCCGCCATCTTGGATCTTAGAATGGACCCAAAAATGATATTCCACGTATGCGAATTAGTCGGAAACGAGTATAATGATGAAAATTACAAAAAAAAAGTTCCCGCCATCTTGGATTTTAGAATGGACCCGGAAATCGTATTCCACGTATGCGAATTAGTCGGAAACGAGTACAATGATGAAAATTACAAAAAAAAGTTCCCGCCATCTTAGATCTTAGAATGGACCCAAAAATGATATTCCACGTATGCGAATTAGTCAGAAACGAGTACAATGATGAAAATTGCAAAAAAAAGTTCCCGCCATCTTGGATTTTAGAATGGACCCGGAAATCGTATATCACGTATGCGAATTAGTCGGAAACGAGTATAATGATGAAAATTGCAAAATAAAAGTTCCCGCCATCTTGATTCTTAGAATGGACCGGAAAATCGTATTCCACGTATGCGAATTAGTCGGAAACGAGTATAATGATGAAAATTACAAAAAAAAGTTCCCGCCATCTTGGATTTTAGAATGGACCCGGAAATCGTATTCCACGTATGCGAATTAGTCGGAAACGAGTATAATGATGAAAATTGCAAAAAAAAGTTCCCGCCATCTTGGATTTTAGAATGGACCCGAAAATCGTATTCCACGTATGCGAATTAGTCGGAAACGAGTATAAATGATGAAATTACAAAAAAAAGTTCCCGCCATCTTGGATCTTAGAATGGACCCAAAAAATGATATTCCACGTATGCGAATTAGTCAGAAACGAGTACAATTATGAAAATTGCAAAAAAAGTTCCCGCCATCTTGGATCTTAGAATGGACACAAATGGCAAATTCAAAAATGTAGACACAATAAGAGAAAATTAGTATTAGCCCTTTTTTTCTTACAGAGTTTGTTGGATGTTGGACAGAGTAGAGCTATTTATTGCCAATGATATTGATAGAGTGCCATTAGTAAGAGTTTAATTATTATTTCGCTATGTGAGTTTGGTATTGAAGCGTAGAATAGAAACAGAATGCAATGCTCAGATTACCTTCAATTTTCTATGGCTCTCGTTTCGTTTGTTGCCAGCTCGTCAGATTACGGTAAAGCAAAGAGAATGCTGACAACTAAACGGCAACGCCGCGCCGCAATGTATCTGTTATATAATTCGGATATACCCTAATCAGAGGCCCTACCGCGAACAACGAAAGAAGTGTTGCCTCCCTGTCACACTTATAGTGGAATTCACGAGGTGCGAGAGAGAGGCAACACTTCGTACGTGTTTCGCGGTAGGCTCTCAGCTATTTATTGTTATCAGGTTGTTATGTTACGGGTTCAAATCCTAGCATGACTTGTAATGTATGTATTTTTTGTTATTATTAGCGATTTAGGGACTTTTTACTTTTTTTTTGTATGTATTTATTAGTTTTTCGGTTTTTTAGACCTCCTTAAACATTTAAAATCAATATATGCAAGATTTTGTTTAGCGACATCTATAGATTATTTCTGTCAAGACTCGAGTAGTGTACTGTTTGACGCGTATCGAGAAAAACGCATAAAAATATGTACGTGCAATAATAGATGGCGCTGAAATCAATTTATTCCAAAAATAGTTAATTTTTTTTATTTACTAATTTACTCTTCTAGAAAGGGTGGTTTTGACTATTTTCGATGTATGATGCAAAATTAATTAAAACTGTGCACTAACAGGTAGTAAATATCTGGATTTCAAATAAAACTAAATCTATTACTAGTCAATCGTGCTCCTAGTGACATCTATTGTAACATATTCGAACTATTTGAGCCTTCTATGAAACAGACCCTCTATATTTGGGTACTTTGTGATAATAATATTACAATGTGTATTAATCTTTTGACCACTGGATGGCGAAGGAATATGCTGAGCTCCAGACGCCACGCTTACACGATTCATCAACATCATCATCATATCAGCCGAAAGACGTCCACTGCTGAACATAGGCCTACCCCAAAGATTGCCACAATGACCGGCCCTGCGCCACCCGCATCCAGCGGACTCCTGCGACCTTCACCAGGTCATCAGTCCACCTTGTGGGGGGCCTACTCACGCTACGCCTTCCGGTACGTGGCCGCCACTCAAGAACCTTCCCGCCCCAACGGCCATCGGTTCTACGCGCAATGTGCCCCGCCCACTGCCACTTCAGTTTAGCGATTCGGAGAGCTATTTCGGTTACTTTGGTTCTGCTGCGGATTCTTCTTACACGATTATTTAAGCGAAATTGAACTTTACGGTGTCCCGCGTAAGTTCCTACTGCGTTGGCGTATCTGGTCATACGGGTACCTGAGCGCTGACGTCATCAGGCCTCTAGTGTCAGCTCTCGAACTAGTGTTCCCTGAACTATCGCAACGTATGGAAGTCGTATGCGGTGTTATATCGGCGTTGCGAGACCCGCCGGAGCCCGAGGCGCCGCCGCCGCCGCCGCCGCAGCCTGACACTCAGCAGATTAATATGAAGGTACTGTCTTAGTATAATAATAGTTATTTGTTATACAAGGGTGCAAAGTTGTATTTTAACCGAGTGTGGAATTGCAACACGATATAGCGAACGGATTCTAGGGTTGAACCATGAGCTAGCGAATGGATTCTATGGTTGAACCTATTCTAAAAATAGAATCCTGAGCGAAGCGAGTAGTTCAAGAATAGAATCCTGAGCATATAGTGTTGCAATACACACGAGCTAAAATAACTTTGCAGCCGTGTGTAACACAAAACTTTTCACCTTCCTTAAGTGAGGAAACACAACATAATAAAAACAACTGATCTATGTAAAATACACTTTTATTTTAAAAAATCAAGGGAAGTTCAAACTTTGCACTCTTGTGGATAAAACGCAACTTTGCTATCTGTTTTTAAAGAATAAAAAAGCCCTTTCCGAGCAAGGAAGGTGAAAATAATAATATTACATCGTGTATTAACCTTTTGACCGGTGGATGGCGAAGGAATATGCTGAGCTCCAGACGCCACGCTTACACGATTATTTAAGCGAAATTGAACTTTACGGTGTCCCGCGTAAGTTCCTACTGCATTGGCGTATCTGGTCATACGGGTACCTGGGCGCTGACGTCATCAAGCCTCTAGTGTCAGCTCTCGAACTAGTGTTCCCTGAACTATCGCAACGTATGGAAGTCGTATGCGGTGTTATATCGGCGTTGCGAGACCCGCCGGAGCCCGAGGCGCCGCCGCCGCCGCCGCCGCAGCCTGACACTCAGCAGATTAAGATGAAGGTACTGTCTTAGTATAATAATAGTTATTTGTTATACAAGGGTGTAAAGTTGTATTTTAACCGAGTGTGGAATTGCAACACGATATAGCGAACGGATTCTAGGGTTGAACCATGAGCTAGCGAATGGACTCTATGGTTGAACCACGAGCGAAGCGAGTGGTTCAAAAATAGAATCCTGAGCGAAGCGAGTGGTTCAAGAATAGAATCCTGAGCATATAGAGTGTTGCAATACACACGAGCTAAAATAACTTTGCAGCCGTGTGTAACACAAAACTTTTCACCTTCCTTAAGTGAGGAAACACAACATAATAAAAACAACTGATCTATGTAAAATACACTTTTATTTTAAAAAATCAAGGGAAGTTCAAACTTTGCACTCTTGTGGATAAAACGCAACTTTGCTATCTGTTTTTAAAGAATAAAAAAGCCCTTTCCGAGCAAGGAAGGTGAAAATAATAATATTACATTGAGTATTAACCTTTTGACCGCTGGATGGCGAAGGAATATGCAGAGCTCCAGACGCCTCGCTTACACGATTATTTAAGCGAAATTGAACTTTACGGTGTCCCGCGTAAGTTCCTACTGCATTGGCGTATCTGGTCATACGGGTACCTGAGCGCTGACGTCATCAGGCCTCTAGTGTCAGCTCTCGAACTAGTGTTCCCTGAACTATCGCAACGTATGGAAGTCGTATGCGGTGTTATATCGGCGTTGCGAGACCCGCCGGAGCCCGAGGCGCCGCCGCCGCCGCCGCCGCAGCCTGACACTCAGCAGATTAAGATGAAGGTACTGTCTCAGTCAGGAGAGGATACTCAGATTCTTCGGGCATATCATGCGTTCTAATCAGCACACTCTCCAAAAGAACATTATTCTCGGCAAATTCGAAGGCCGACGCTCCAGGGGTGGAATACCGATAAGGTGGACTGACACCATGAAGAAAGCTTGTGATTCCATGCAGATGGCAGTCCATATGGCCCTAGACCGCGTCAAGTGGAAGAATTTCACTGTTGGTCACGATCCTCAGCCATGAGGGAGCGACTGAGAAGAAGAGACTGTCTCAGTATAATAATATTACATTATATGTATATTAACCTTTTGACCGCCAGAAAATATATAAGAAATACCCAGCAAATTACTTCATGAACGGCCGTCGCTAGGGTTGCCAACCAAAGATCACAGATATGCGGTACATTCGAGAACAAATTGCGGGACTTGGCTTTAAAATGCGGGACGCATGAGAAACTGTATTAAATGATAAAATTGGCCAAGTGCGAGTCCGACTCGGTCACAAATGGTTCCGTACCGGCAAATATATAAAAAAATACGGGATTTCCTGTAAACGACTTTACATAAGGTACTTTTTTCTGTAATTTTTGCCAAATAGTAAGCTCTGCTATGCTATTCTCTTATTGACACATTCGACGCTGCGTTCGTCAACGAGCTCGATGTCGAGACAGCCTTGTCTAAAATCCTAGCTGTTTGATTTGGCATTAGGAATCGAGGCTGTGAGCGAGGTTGTGGGCGAGTTCGTCGCTGTTTTTCGTTAGAGAATACGAAGTTCATACATTAAACGTCAAACTTTCGACGCAATGTAGTTCCAGCTCACGCCGCATTCGTCGCCGAGCACTAGTGTCGTTTAAAGTACATTAGTGAATAACATTTTTAGGCTCGACGCTGCCGCAGCACTGACACAGCGCTGACAGCAAGGCGGTTTCCTTAGTGAATAACACTGCTGTAGTTTCGGAGAATGGGGGTGGTCATTTTCGCCTATTTTCCCAATTCCAGCGTTCGTAAGCGTCAGTATACGTATATATTATAATATAGTTAGTATTCCTTGAAAAGCGGGACAATCGGCGTCCCGCGCGAACTCTTTGCGGGACGCATACTTTAGGGCCCCAGAAACGGGACGTCCCGCATATAGCGGGACGGTTGGCAGCCCTAGCCGTCGCCCACGTTAATCTTGAAATTAAATTTCACTGGAACACGGATATGTATTTGAGACATGTAAAATTGTTGGCAGCAAAACTTAGAAAATATTTCCTCCTACCGCATTTTTGTATGTTTATTTTTCTCGGCCAAAATATGTCTTTGGTGATACTGATGTTTGTTTTGTTTATGAAGCTTAAATTAATTCAGTTAACAGTTTACAATTATTTATTATTATTTGAGGTTTTTTATTTTATTTTAGCGGGCTAGACTACGTGTATCACTAAACGTAGCTATAGAAGCCCAGGAGGACGCAGTGAGAGAAGAAAATTACGCGCTCGCTTCTGAATGTAAAGCTAAGGTATTAATTATTTTTTATAATAATTGTTCTATTTAATTTGAATCAATTATTTTAATTCTTATGTAAATTTTTACCCTAAACAGGGTTAAACATGTTTCTGTTTTGTTATATGACTGCTTTTTTGTTTTCAGCATGAATTTGTGTCTAAATGTTACTTCTTTCTTTATCAATCTTATTGCCATTAAAATATTCAATCTCATTTTAGAAACTTCACAAAAATAAATCTATATACTTCGTTTTTTTAGCATTACAAATTAGATCTGAATCTTTTGTCGAATTTTAAATTATCTAAAAATTATTTTTATTAATTATGAAAGCAGTGGAATTAAATCAATCATTATTAATAATTATTTGCCGTTACCCAATTTTCAATAGTATGTGGTAATTAAAAAACATGTTAGAATGTCATATTTCTAATGTTAAAAAACTAACTATATGCGACCACCCACTAGAAAACTAAAGGTGCCTGCATGTCTGCCTTACTAACCATTTTCCGTATAATTCATTCAGTTTTTAACGTAGGTGGCTGAAATTCAGAAGCAATTGGAGGAACTGGAGGTCCAGGCCGCGCCTCCACCGCCACTTCCCATTCCTGTAAGTAAACTGTTTCCTCAAATTCTTCCCCACGAACGGTTTTTCCCATCCTTTTAACCCTAACGACGTGACGTGTGTGGAACGTCGCCTAGTCGTTATGACGTTGCGTTAAAGTCCTGTTTTGCTTAGAAATAATTTACTTCGGTAACCTCGTAAGGTCCACCATACCATTTTTTGAAATCTCATTTGGAACCTTGCTGTGTAAGGCAGGGATCAGATACCGGTTTTTTCTCCATAGAAAAGAACGGTTCGTATTCCGTTCTTTTTCGTTCTTTGGTGTATATATTTTTTTATTAATGGAGTAATTCAAAATTACCTTTTTTATAATTACATAAAATGTTGAGTAATACGTAGGATGCCCTGAAAATTTCGGGAATTTAATACTTAGGAACGTATATTTGACATGTGTTATACCTCTTTCTTACAAGCATAGTCTCATTATTCGAAAACCCTGGCCACTTAGAAAAAAAAAACAATGTCCGATTTTCAATTGTTTTTTAAAGTCGTTGAGTCGCTGGTGAAAATGGAGCTGTCCCGCGAAAGTTTTAGAGCAATGATTTATTATGACTTTAAAAGTGGATTAACACAACAACAATGTGGAGACCGATTAACTATTGCTTTTAGTAGTGAAGCACCTTCAAAGACGACCATATACAGGTGGTATTCGGAATTCCAACGTGGCCGTGTGTCTCTTGCGGATGACGTACGTGAGGGTCGACCGAAAACGGCCGTTACCGATCAAAACATCGATGTTGTTCGCCAACTGATAAAGGAAGATAGGCATGTTACATATCGGGAGATTCAGGAGACTTTAGGCATTAGAATGAGTCAGGTACAAGTTATTTTACAACAAGAGTTGGGCGTGCGGAAGTTATTTTCCCGGTGGATTCCTCACTTGTTATCTGACGACCAGAAAACGGTACGTGTCAATTGGTGCCGCAAAACTTTAAAAAGATTTAATGGAGGAAGCTCAAATGCCGTTTTTAGTATTGTGTCAGGTGACGAATCATGGATTTACGCATATGAGCCTGAATCGAAAAACCAATCTCGAGTTTGGGTTTACGAAGACGAACCGAAGCCGACAAAAGTTGTTCGTTCTCGCAGCACGATCAAAAAAATGGTAGCCACGTTTGTCTCCAAATCGGGTCACGTGGCGACTATCGCTCTTGAAGATCGAAGAACTGTCAATGCCGATTGGTATATAGGCGTTTGTTTACCGATTGTTTTTGCTGAACTGCGAAAAACTAACCCTAACCGCCGTATTATACTACACCATGATAATGCCAGCCCTCACACCGCTCAGAAAACAGACGACTATCTGAAGGACGAAAACGTCGAATTACTGGACCATCCTCCGTACAGCCCCGACCTAAGTCCCAACGATTTTTTTACTTTCCCGAAAATAAAGAATCGGTTGCGTGGTCAGCGTTTTCAGACCGCGGAAGAAGCAGTCGACGCTTATAAAATGGCCATTTTGTCAACCCCCACTTCAGACTTCAATAACTGTTTTAAAAACTGGTTTCAGAGAATGAAAAAGTGTATTAAACACAAAGGAGAATACTTTGAAAAACAATAAAAGTACTTTTATTTCATTAAAATGCGTATTTTTTCCGATTCCCGAAACTTTCAGGGCAACCTACGTACATAAAGACTGTAAAACATTTTCAACAATTGAGCTATTTCGAGGTTTTTCTAAAAAACCGGTTCCGATCCCTGGTGGAAGGTATAGTGCTGAGTTTGGATTTTTTGCAAAATCAATTAAATAAAGGAAATAATTGTAAGGTCTAAATTTCATTGAAATAGAGTGTACATCGTAATGCATATACAAATGTCCAAATTGCCTTTTAGATAATATTACCCTGCCCAAAAGTCTACCTATAATGATAACTTCCTGGGTTATTAGCCAAGTTGCCAATCGCTAGCACTTGCTAGCGCATCGTATTTTTCCCTCTCTATCACTCCTTCATATTAGTGCGACAAAGAGGGAAAACTACGATGCGCTAGCAAGCGCTAGCGATTGGCAACTTGGCTAAGCACCCTGATAGACAAAGTGAAATATCTCAAGAATTCCTCTACCACAACACAACCCTGTTGAACTTACTATGTGTTTAGATTGATTACATGTACTGTGTTGATTACTGAATAGGGTAAACTTCACATCGATTTTCAGACTATAAAAGAGAAAATCTCAGACGCCGAAACGCTGATCAAATGCCTCACCATTTTGAATGCTGCACTTGACACACCTCAGCTCACGAGTGTCACGCCAATGCTGCAAACCATTTTCAATGAGTTGGAAGTAAGTTTAGCTTTATCATAATCAGAAATCGGACAATCGTGCGTTAATCGCAATAATTAGGACATGACTTCAAATTTGCTTGAATAATGAATCAATTAATCATATTGAGAAAATATTTTTTTTCAAACCGGTAACTATGAAAACCTTTGTATATAGTCACCTTAGTTTCGAAATCTAATTGCATGAAATGATTCGTTCAGTCATTAATTGAATCAACTTTGGAGTTATGTCGACGACAGTAAGAGTAAGTTTGTCACCACATCAACTCCTCCCGTGAGTGTCGTAAGAATCAACCAAGGGATTGAATAGGGATGATGACTGACACGAAGAAATTATTACTAAGATGTAGATTGCAGTAATTCTTGTACAGAACTTCTATTTAATAAATTGAAAAGAACTTAAAAGAGTAGGTCATTTGGCAGTACTCAAACGTGACGTCACTTTTGAGTATTTCATATAAAATTCCATAGTGGTGATCGTTTTCACTGTTCGAAAAAAGATTCTGATTTGACTTGCCAGTCATCATGCCTATTTTCACTCAACCTTCAGTGATTGATGATGGACAGCAGCATTATCATAGTGGACACACTACTGTGATCGTCAATACGCTTACCCAGCGTGGCGGTTATGGGTATCCTAATTCGTCCATATGCATAGGCAATAGGACAGGCCTGTGTCCTGCAGTGGACTAATATGCTGATGATGATGTACCCAATAAAATGCCAACACAGTTTTTGACTATCCGTGACCCTCATTGCAATGCATGTAAAGCTCAAGGCTGGTTAAGTTTGTGTTAATCCATACAACTATAATAAATAAAATAATAATGTTATTACATTTAATAGTTTGTATATAAATAGATTACTATTTTGATATTTATATACATATAACTACATTGCAACATGCGACATTGAAATACAACACGCGAGTCTTAAGTTAATTACGTCTTCTATCGTAATCAACCGAAATATCACCCGTATGTTTATTAATTTTGCTTTATTTTTAGGTGGATATTTTCCAAAATCCCGACATCTTGGAGCCAGCTTTAGAAACAGTTGCCCTATTTGGAATGCTCGACAAAAACTTCGCCAAAGACAATAAGGCATTCTTCTTTGCTAATGTAAGTATTTTATCGTTAAAAAAAAGGCGACACGAACCATATGAAATGCAGTTGAACGCTTGAGAGTGATTTTCGGAGTATTGATATTGTTTAATGGGCCAATCAACTTTTCGATCGACACTATTTTGTCCCGTAACGCAGGTGACAATTTCATCAAGTTTGCTAGAAAAATCTTTATAAATTGTACATACTTTAGGCCCCACACAAGTTCATATCGATACATTTAGGTTCCAACTGTTATTCATCGTAAATATGTGTATTGTATTAATTGACGTACATTTGTAAGTTCATGAAAATTAAAGCAGACAGAAAATATGTCGATCGAAAAGTTGATTGGCCCTGATAATTATACTAACATCATTATACAGTGTGTGGCCTACAACCGTATTCAAACGGTGCATTAATAAGCCAATCAACAATCATTGCCACATATTGTAATGAAAAAAAATCTTTTTTTTCTATCTTGGGTTTTTCGTTTGGTATGAGTTATTTTGCTTGACTTAAAAGTTATCAATAACT
>JALPQI010026280.1:0-18256 GCA_025490895.1 Thaumatotibia leucotreta | reverse complement strand
ATTATTTGTAAAATTAACGTAGAGAAAATTTACCTATAATTATTCTTCCTCCGTCTAAGGATTTTGGATTTTCTATTCTTTTATGTTCAAATATTCATGTATGTAAGGATTGTGACATCACAAACTTAGAACTCCTCCCTCCCCCCTGTCACGATATGTCACATTTTGTGGACCCCCTCCCTCCCCGTTGAGGTGTGACGTAATTAATGGATGATCCCTTGCTTTCTTTTAAAAAATGATATTAATCTTAATATTTAATTAGGTACTTTTTTAATTGTTCATTGTTATAATCAATTCTCTGACAGTGGTCGAATTAGTACGTAGATATTCGACGAACAACATTCGCGAGTGCGCAACGTTTGCCACTGCTTGCCGTGAGGCCCACTGATGTACTCCCCGGAGTGGCAACGACAATTCAAAGTCAAATAATTCTTTATTCAAATTGGGATAGCAACAAACTCTTTTGAATGGTCTAATTTACACATAAAATTCAAACAAACTTCCGGTTCTAACCCTACACCACTGACCCCGAGAAGAACCGGTAAGAAATTTGGCGGGACTTGTTTTTTCAAAATAATCATGGTATGTACCTAAGTCAAGTTCGAACCGAACGCGCTAGTTGGGCAGGCCTGGCAATGGGACGAAATTTTAATTATATCAATTACTTATCTAATATTACAATCGCACATGTCAGCCATGAGTGTACAATCAACAACACAGCTGTGAATACAGACAAAGTGCCAGAAATATGTATACACACCTTTATGTCCAGGCAATAAAGTTCTGTTTACATATTTGTGGCACTTTGCCTGTGTTCACAGGTGTGTTGTTGACTGTACCTATACCTTGACTTGACGCACGCGCTGCCAGGGGGCGTGGCCTAGGAACAAACGTGCATCGATAGCAGGGAATGTGATAAAAAGTACGTAGAAAAGGTATGTGTATAAAATGATAATTCGGAATACAATAAATATATAAAAATTTATTCAATTTGGTATAAGTCATCAAAACTGTAAAATATTTCAAAAATATGTACACATTGTAATCTTAATTCTATTATTTAGGTACTACAGCCTAATTCACCAAAGCTGGCACTAATGGATCGAGTAAGTGACAGAAAGTATCCATGTGTGGTGTGGATGTCAAAATGACAGGATACAGCTGGGTACCATCGCCCACGCTGTTAGTTGTCCACGAGTATACCTTATGACATTTGTAATAAGGTTCACCAATAAGAGTGTTGCTGTTTGTATAGCAGGGCCGCATACAATGATCAATGATAGATGTCATTCATTCTATTAGTGACACGCTTTGGTGAATTTACCTTACAATATTTCAAAAAATAACAAATTTACTATGTTTCAGATACTAGAAACGTAAACAAAATCCCTGTAGCCACGTAGTATGGTTGTTTTGTCCGAGTAGGCGGACAACGGGGATTTATTTTTCATGTTAGTTCGTCTATCTGACTGCATGGAATCGCTTATCATATCCATTCCATTTCCATCCGAGTGATCGGTCCACCTTGCCTGCATAATTTTTTGCAATATCTACTGGATCGGACTGCATCAATCGATCGAGGCGGAATTGTAAATCCTTGTTTTCCGATCAGTAGATCTAAAAATAAATAAAAAGGCCAGGTCGATCGAAATGGGTTTGCGATTCCATGCAGTCCGATAGTCGAACCAACAGGAAAAACCAAATCCACGTCGTCCAAATAGTCGGACTACGTGGTTACAGGGTAGGTACAAAATCGGTCATACTCAAATGTCTAAATCTAGATCTAATTACCGTAGCCGACAATGTGACACTGAATAAATGACATATAATAGAAATTAGAACTGAAATTCCATTGAAAAATAATCGGTTACGGTAATTAGAACTAGACCTTTGAGAATTACCGAAATAAAATACCTAAGTACTTAATAACAATGGCAAGAATTGCTCACTCAACTCAGTTGCAATCTAAGTAAGAATATCGTTAATAAATAAAAAATACTGACTACTAGAATTATGGAAACTTTCAAAACAAAAGAACAATGAAATTATCCATCGCCCTGAGAGACTGGAGCATTTTACTCGCGCAAGTCTATGGTCAATAGGTATCGGCCTTACGCCTAGCGATATCTAAAGTCGCCGTTAATAGAAGTTACAAAGAATATAAACAAACCGTTTAAAGAAATATCCATAATCTAGGACTATTTTATTGTTTTAATTGTTTAGTTAGGATAATGTAAAGTTGATTAAATAACACATTGCATTAGGTACATAGATTGGAAACTAAACACATTTTAATACAAAGTTTGTTTACATTGTTCGCAACTTCTATTGACGGCAACTATTACAGTGCTTGAGCGACCACTTTTTATCAAATCTAGTATTAGCAATCCTGACTGCAGGATGTTAAGTCTCGCCCAGTGTTAGATTTTTCCTTCATTTCTAAAAATTGTGTTACTATTTTAGGTAGTAAAATACGACTTTTTTACTTAGTGTAAAATTATAATCTAGATTAGTTCTGGAATGTTAATAAGAACCCAAAAAATAATACTGGGTCACATAGCGTTTCAGCACCATACCTAATAAAGTCCATTGGAATTCGACAGAATTTAACGAGATTGCGTTCCCATTGGTTGTTTCCTTACACAGCTTTGCTCCCCACTCTTTAGTAGACTCTTAACGAAAATATCTAAAACAATAACTACATACTTATGTAATACGACTAGTACATGTAGTGCTAGCTCTATGTAAGACTAACTGGCCAACTGACGATCTTTTTGTAACCAAGCGCGATGAGTTTCGGAGGCCCTAGGTCATAACATAAAGTACTGAGTCTGCCGTTGTGCGATGCCTGCCCAGCGTGGACTGCAGATACCCGTTGTCTTGGTGTTGTTGATAAAAAAACCGGTTGACGGTTTTCTTGCGCCGGCAGCGGCACTGTTATTATGCCATGACAGACGACAGGCAAACTCACTGCGTACACAAAACACAAACTGATATTTAAGACAAGGAAGCGCGGTAGTCAAGTCTGCGTATAGCCATAGCACAACTACAGGCTCAGTGCTCGATAATGGAGTTGGAGACCAAGGATCTCCAACCAACCCATTTCGTGCGAAGTGTCTGTCTGAAAACGTGAACTTAACCGTTAATGTCGTGAGACATATATGTATTAATTTATTTGCAAGGATCGGACAAACGCCCGTCATGTCGAAAAGTAACCCTGTTCCGTACAGTAGACTTCCTCGTCTTATGATGTTAACATTTTTTTTTTTTAATAACACTTTCACAAAGTATCTATTTAGGAGATCCCAACTCCTTCTTAATTTTATGTACCCCGATTGTGAATTTATGACAAATTAAATTTTTTGATATTGTATATGATCTACTGAGTGTATAATTATCTTCTTCGGTTACCGCTATAGTTATTCATGAAATAAAACGATTTAAACTAATTACATCGCGTATATCAAGTGACGTGGTGACGACGTTTCAAACAATAATGGTGTGCACAAGTATCTAAGAATTAGTTGGGATCTTCTAAATAGATACTTTAGATAATAAATATCTTAAATTAATAAAATATGTTAACATCATAAGATAAAGAAGTCTCTACCATACGGCACAGGGTTAAGTTTTCAAAATGATGGGCGTTTGTCCGATCCTTGATTATTAGCACTATGACATAATTATCAAATCGTGATATGTATCAAGTCAGTTTCAATTCAATCAATGCCAGTTATCTTCCAATGTACGTTCTATCTCTGTTTCTGTCACTCCTATCTTTTTGTCGAAGCAAGATAAACACATGTGGGCTAGTTCAAAAACCTTGTGATCGATTTAGCAAAATATCGCCAAAATGTAACCGCTTACTTTTTGAACGATGTATAGTATCATGTACTGTATAGTATCATTTTCAATGGAACCGCAATCCTTACATGACTACATAAGCCGTGTGGGCCAGCCTTTATCTATTCCACTCACTCATTGAGCATAGGGGAGTCTACATGGCAAGAAATAGGCGTATTCGATTATTTTAAGTTTTAACCTCCTGCCGCCTATAGGCCTATTAAAAGATCTTATCAAAAAAAGACATTCCGTTCTATTTCCTACACTATTTCAAATTTCACTGGTAATTTCTATTGTCTGGGCGGCAGGAGGTTAAACGACACATTCAGACAAATGACTCCCGTTCGTCGCTTTCATCACTGGTTCGTTTATATTAGCCAAATCCACACTAAACTCAACTGAGCAAGTTGCCGTGCAAGGCAACTCTGTCTGTGTAGACCCAGCTATTGATTTAAAAATCACATGGTCGAATAATTATTAATGCTAGACGGCAATGGATCCAAATGCATCCGAGGCGGCTCAGAACCCAGAAGTGGGGACTGTTCGTCACTGAACTGGAAACCTTTGATTGTAGCACTGGACATTGTTGGTGCTATACTGTAGCCAGTGGAGCTCCATTTGCGATAGACCATAGCGTTAAATAACGCTTGCATCGGGTTCATTAAAGCCTGTAAAGTAAGAATAAAAAAATATAATATTGTTGCCAAATTATAAGTAGTTATTTGCATAGGTAGTTATTTGGTTTGTGTATTGAAATACAGAAACCTATTGAATACCTACTCAACGCAAGAACTTAAAAATATTTAAACATTGATAACAAGTGCGCCATTACTTCCACGCCTGCACACATATCTGCCTAGCACTTGATTATTTATAGTGAGGTATAGTACTGTCTCTATTTTTTTCCTTATAAGGACATTGTAATTAATTGTACTAACTATATCTACTGGTCTTTTTGATTCTTAAAAAGATATGCAACAATGTTATAAATGTTCATAACTCACCATTACATACCAAATAGAAATAATAACTTTAACTGGCATATTGAACCACATTGTCCATAAAAGTATTCCATTCAAGAGATTGGGTAGCCAGCATATATAAAATACAGCATTTATCAAAAAGAACTTTAATCTTAAAGCATCTACAACCCGCCGCTCCTTGCTAGTGAACTGAAAGCATAAAATGAAACTTCATATTACAACATAATAGTTATTTATGTGGCCGGCGCATAATAAGATCAATCAATGTAAATAAAGGTAAATTATCATTCTAAACTTATGGTAAGGATGTAGATAAAGTTATGTATGTCACTGTACATAATTAGGCACTAAACATGAGTGTGGTTTTATGAAACGAGCCGTAGGCGAGTTTCATAATAGGATCACACATAGAATGATAATTTACCTTTATTTACTTTGATTGAACTCTAAGAACTGTACTGTACAAGTATTCTGTGAACCACATTAGGATATTCACAACTTAGCATAAAAAGTATTTCTATTTTACAACAGACACACATGTAAAAAGCACTAATGAAACCAGGATTTTACTAGGGTACATGAATTAGGCTAGCACGCCCTTTTATGTTATAACTAAAACTTACGAAATACAATATAAAATAACTAATCATGAAATGATTCTGACGCTTTATGCCAGGAACGCAGAATGTCAGATTAGCAGGATGCAGATTCGCAAAATGTCAGTTTCTCATAAGGTCAGATTCGCATAATACCAGATTCACTTAACGGCAGGTGGTTACTGTGGGAACTAGGCAGCGAAATATTATTAATACAGGGTGGATTTTCCGTTTGGTTCGGTCAGGGCAGCTATTAGAACCGGTGCTGCTACGCAAAAATGGTCTTAAAAGAACTGTCCTAACTTTGTAATTGATTACGATTGGCATTCACAGATTTTAGAAAAAACATACATGATGCGAGAAAAAGGTCACTATTAAAAATTTTTTTTTTGTGCAAATTGATTTTATTTCTATTCAAGAATAGAAATGGAAACCTTTGGCTGGTGACCTTTTTTTAGTAACCTGTGTTTTTTTACAAAATTTGTATACGGAAATCGTAAGACCCAAACGTTGCACTCTGTATAAATAATTGCACTTATTTGATAACAACGAGGCATATCGACTTTTAGTTAAGTGCAACCTACTTACATTCATACATAGTACTTACATACTGGCCACTTTATTACGTCAAAGTTCTTAAAATCGAATACCCTTATTCATAAACGTCTGCTAACTTAACAAGCCGCTAATAATTGTTTGTCCCTTTCGGTCTTAACAATGTGTCCAGAAGATCAAAAGGGTAAACAATTATTAGCGGCTTGTTAAGTTAGCAGACGTTTATGAATAAGGGGGTAATAATGTGGATTATCTATTTTTGAATTTGACGATTATCAATTTTATTAAAAGAAAAATAATTTAAAAATCTTATATAACTAAAATGGACGAAGAATTGTGCTTTTTGGAGAATCAGCAGGGTAATCCCACAGTGCTGCACCGAGGACATAGGTATAATCTTAATGCAAAAAATAAAAACGGCACTTCTAATTTGAGGTGCATTAACAGGAAATGGTGCAATGCGTCAATCACATTAAATGCGGCGAAAACACTTATCGTGAAAAGCGGTGTCCATACGTGCCAACCCGATTTTGTATAAAACAAGATTTATGCTACAACATACGAGTGAATGGTCGATGTAACACAAAATTTCGATTCGGCTCAAAATATTTTCGAAGCAAAATTCGAGTCACTGAAAGAGGAAAGCAGCATAGATCTTAATCCTTTACCGACTTTCAAGCAAGTGAAGGATACACTGTACCGACACCGAAAAAAGTTTATGGGCTGCAAATCCCTGAAGATTTCATCACTTAAAGATGCTAAAGTGCCTGAGAACATGGTAAGAAGTATGAAATTTATTGAAGACGGGGATGATGATAAAATCATCATTTTGTATACTAAAGTCTCTAAGAGGGTGATCAAGGCCTATCGAGGATCCGGGTCATATTTTGGTGACGGAACCCACAAAGTTTGCCCTAAGCCATTTTTCCAATTTATTATACTGCCTCAATTTGGACCTCGAGTCCAATTTTGACTGCACAAATTTACTTCCTGTGATATTATGGTTTGTTACCCAACAACACCGAGGATACATAATATATCAGATTTTTTCAGCTTTTAGAAGATAAGTTGAAAATACAAATTGCAACATTTCATTGCGATTATGAGCTGGCGGTGATAAATGCTGTAAATATGGTATTTCCTAACGTGAAGTTATGATGCACTTAACTAAAAGTCGATATGCTTCGTTTCGTTGTTATCTTAAAATAAGTGCAATTATTTATACAGAGTGCAATATTTAAGTGTTTACACGACATTATTCTACCATTACATATGCAGGGTGGATTTTACGTTTGGGTCTTACGATTTCCGTATACAGATTTTGGAAAAAAACACAGGTTACAAAAAAAAGATCACCAGTCAAAGGTTTCCATTTCTATTCTTGAATAGAAATAAAATCAATTTGCACCAAAAAAAAATTAAAATAGTGACCTTTTTCTCGCATCATGATGTTTTTTCTAAAGTCTGTGAATGCCAATCGTAATCAATTACAAAGTTAGGACAGTTCTTTTAAGACCATTTTTGCGTAGCAGCACCGGTTCTAATAGCTGCCCTGACCAAACCAACCGGAAAATCCACCCTGTATTAATAATATTTCGCTGCCTAGTTCCCACAGTAACCACCTGCCGTTAAGCGAATCTGATATTATGCGAATCTGACCTTATGAGAAACTGACATTTTGCGAATCTGGCATTCTGCGAATCTGACATTCTGAGAATCTGGCATCCTGCTAATCTGACATTCTGTGTTCCTGGCATAAAGCATCAGAATCCATGAAATAATACCTGAGCCAATGGTAGAGCAACAGCCATTTCAACATCCTTGCCAGCAAGTATATACATGATGGGATTAATCACCATCACAAGAGCTATAGGGACATATGTTGCACAGTAGTTTGGAAGTATTTTTAGCAAGGCACTTGTTACTGATGTTAAATTGTGACACCTGAAATAAGTTTTAGATATATTTATTATTATTGAATCTTTATTGCACAAAAATATATGAAAGGCGAATTCATAAGGCTCTACCAATCAGCCTTTAGGCCAGGGATCGGAACCGGTTTTTTAGAAAAACCTCGAAATAGCTCAATATTTTAAAATGTTTTACACTCTTTATGTAGTATTCAACATTAACATTAACTATTAACATCATATTTTTGAATTACTCCATAAACAAAAAAATTATAAACCGAAGAACGAAAAAGAACGGAATTCGAACCGTTCTTTTGTATGGAGCAAAAACCGCTATCCGATCCCTGCTTTAGGCAAAGCAGACAATATAATTATAAGCAATGCAAGATCATGTTGTGCTAACATAATAAAGTGGGTAACAACACCCATTTTTATATATGTGTATGATAATGATTCACAACTTCAATATTTTCATAACTGCAGCTAAGATTTGAAAATACTCTTAATAAATCAGTTAGTACTGAGAGTTAAACACAAATTAAGTGTTTCATAAAGAATCTTAAGATTTGGTCAACTTAAAGTACAAGTCTTTCTCAAAAAAACCTATTTCAGATTAAAAGAAAAAATAAATAGACTTAGAAATTAGACCAAGCATCACATGAACTTACGTTGCATCTGGTAAATAGAGAATCGACAATCCTACTCCCGTAGTAACAGCTGGCAGGCCCCAAGCCACAGAGTGATAAACCATTTGGTGAGAGTCCCTGCCTTTAATAGTAAGCCAGGTGTCTATTGCATAGAAAAGAGTCCAGAACCATGTTGCTGTATAGAAATATTGAGTCCAAGCCTGTAGATAAACAAAGAACAATAAGATGATCACATATTAGACTAAAACAGAAAAGTCATAAGTTTGTTTCACTTGAGTATTTACAAGAACAAAAATAAATCATGTTCAATTTGTACCATTCAAATTTTTACATTATTTGAAAAAAATTGTGTGTCATATAATAATATTTTTTTATTTTTGAAGTCACTCTAGCTCAAAAAGCTTTAGTTCATCATGATTACAAAACAATTGCTTACCGAAGTAATACTGCAAAACAGTACACTAAAGCCATCATCCGGCATTGGCATAATAGTTTTGTATTTCAACCAAAGAGAAGATCTAACTAGGACACCTAAAAAAGTTAAAAATATTTGAAATATAATAAAAAAAGCCCTAATGAATAAACTTAAAATAACATTTCATTAAATGTCTACCCAAAAATTACAAAGACAATTAATTACCAGAGGAAGCTAATAAATCTGCAACAGCCAGCCACATAATAATATTCCGTCCACGACTTGATGCAAAGGCATTGTATCTTTGTGGTATATTTTGCCATAGATATGGTAGAATCTGAAAAGATTTGATTTCAAAATACAGGAACTGTATACAAAGTGCACAAATACTCGTAAATTAGAATGTACTCTTCTCTTGTTAAAACAACAACGACGAAATAACTATTTAATCATTGTTTCGCTTTAGAATCTAAATTCAATTTATCATGTTACTGCTTAAACATATAGTAAATAAAGAACATGGGTGGCAATGTTAAGAATACCTGGTATAATGCGCCTAAAATACCGATTGTAGAAGAAACTAAACAAACAGTGTTATACGAATCTGTATTGAACTCGTTCATTATCCTTACTGCCATATCCTCATTTTTACCAGAATGATGACAACAGAAAGTTTGTATTGTTGGATCTGACATTGTTTTTATGAAATAATGATGAACCACCGTAAATTGATGCTAAAAACTGTTCTTTTAAAACTTTAAATAAAAGGTCCAACTTCTCAGGAAGTATCGTATAACAGTAACACTGTGACAATCAATACTGACAATGACATACCGCACTGACACATGACTGACACTGACAGAAACTACAGACTGTGAATTTGTTGCGTTCAGAAAATTTCAACCGTGATGCTGCTCAACTGCCCTATGTCATGTCGTCATGATTCTCTCGAGTTATCTCGCTCCTGCACTGCGATGCGATGTTGGCCTAGAGTCTTTGACTAGGGAGTCAAAGAAAATAATACTCTAAAGAGTACCCTAGTTGTACCTAGTTGTGCCTTGGGGGCCCGACCGCGAACTTCGAAATCCGCAAATTTCGAGGATTTGTCTCTCTCACTCTAATGACACCTTTGTTTTGGCGTGGCAGAGAAAAACCCTCGAAATTTACGAATTTAGAACTTACGAATTTCGAAGGAAACAAGTTAATCTAATCAGATAACCATAATATAAAAATATGAGCGTTTAAGTTTTCTATAGATATGCCATAATACGCATCTCCTTTGACTCGGCCCAAATTACCGACAAAAAGCGAAGAACTAGAGTAGGCGCGAACAATATGCGATTGCGAAATAGAATCCACATTCGCGTTCGCGGCTTTGCGCCGAGATTCGCTTGCGATTGAGGAGGCGACATTATGGCAGCATAAGTATAATATACAGGGCGTCCCCTTGGCTATTTGACTATGGGACATGAAGGGAAAGTACCTTAAATATTCTAGAATATTTTGCTGATATTTATATAGGATACTTTGCTGAAAGAAGAGTTTATGTTAGTTTTAAAAGCAAATCAAACTGCATTCAAAAAATTTCTAAAAATTAATTACTTCACCCGGAAATCGAACCAACTACAATTTGTTTTCGAATTATGAACCAAATTTTTGGTTATTCTTTCAGTTTCAGATACAATTTTTCTTAAAATAAAAACCGGCCAAGAGCATGTCGGGCCATGCTCAGTGAGTGTAGGGTTCCGTAGTAATTCAAAAACGGCTGGGCCGATTATGTTCGAAATAGTTTTAATACGGATCAAAAAGGGGGGGGGGCACAATTTTTTTTTCTTCTGGAGCGTTTATCTCCGAAAATATTGAGTTTTTAAAGACCCTTATTCTTTTTAAGAGACCTTTTCAATGATACCCCACACTATAGATAGGATTACAGCAAATAAAAAAAATCATCCCCACTTCACCAGTTGGGGAGGTACCCGAAAACATTTTTTTTTCTATTTTTTATTGTACCACTTTGTTGGCATGATTAATATGTGTACCTGTACCAAATTGCAGATTTCTAGTATTAACGGCCACTAAGCTAAGCTGCGGAGTGCGGACAGACGGATATGGCGAAACTAGTAAGGGTTCCGTTTTTACCATTTTGGCTACGGAACCCTAAAAATTATTATTTTTTTATCCATTCTTTCGAATGACATCATAAAATTAGGAAAAAAAAATATTCGTATTAAAGTACTTTCGATGTCTAGAAAAAGCTAGATTTTTGGATTTTTTTTGAATGCAGTATTATTTATATTCCAAAAATAAAATAAAGTCGTCTGTGAAAGAAGACTTTATTTTATTTTGTTCTACGATATTAAATTTATGGTACTTTCCCTTCATGCTGTGCTTCATGTGCCTAGATATACAAAATGTATAGATGTCTGACCGCCTAGCACCACCAACCTAGCTGATTCTACAATACCAATTAGGTACCAAATTTTTGTATACCTACATACAATAATGTTAATGGACTAACTTTATTTTTAATGTTACAGTTTAAACTTTTGCAGGGTTCATATTTCTGGAATGTGTGTGCAATCAACATTTTTGATTTGAGTTGATTGGAAATACTTTATTTTCAACTTAACTTTAATAGCCTTTAATATCTCCTATTACATACAAAAAAAATACATATTTATACATAATTTTATTATAAATTATTAAATTAATTAAGCCATAGACGTACTAAGGCCTCGGGGTAGCCTGCAATCGCAAAGGGTCTATTTTGTAAGCAGTTAAAAAACATACAATTTTAAATATTATATACAATCAGAAACATTTAGATTGAACATATACAAACGTCGCATTAAAAAAATAAACTAGATTTAGGCACCCTTAAATTTTTACTCGAAAATCAACCAACATAATCAAATAACTTAGTTCATTTATATGAATTATGCCGCACTAGGAGTAGAATTAACCATGTCACTTGGAACAGTTGGGTCCAATGGGATCACTGTTAAATTGTGCGTTACGGAGAAACACGGGTTAATAGGATCCCGAACGTCACCCAACTCCACCGTGCAGTTTAATCCGCCATTGTTAGGGCTATTAGTAGCGTCACCGGAAAGCATTAATGCCGAAGGTTGATTCGCAAGAGTGACACTTTCGTTAACAATGTCCGTTCCATTATTAGGAAGCTCAGGCGGCTCTGTTACATTATTTTCGGCGGCTGTTCGAAGCAAAATAGAACACGGAATTGTTGTTGTAAATTCCTTGCCAGCCTTTGTTACTACTGTTACTATGCATTCTGTTTTATCCTCGGCATTTGCGTCTTGTGAATTTTCTTTTACGTCTGCCTCTGGTGTAAAGGATGTAGCAATTGCACAAGGAATACCTAGTACCTCCGTTGCATTAGTGCTGCTTATAGTTAGAGTGCAATTAACCAAATCGCCTAGTATCGGATCGACCACGGGCTCTGTACTATTATTCGGCGCCACGGCAACTGGTTGCCCCCTATTGTCGTAAATAACCGTGTGATGGTGGTGGCCAGTTGATCGCGCCAAATTCCATAAGGCTAAACCGGTCAAAAGGGTTCCCACGCCTGCACCCGCAATTCCAACGCCTTTAAGTGCCGAACTGGTTCGACTTGGACCGCCGAAACCTCTGTTTCCGAAGTAACCAGGCATTTGAGACCCATATCCGTTGAATCCAGAGCCCCCGTAACCACCATACCCGCCGTAGCCACCACCATACCCTCCATAATGTGATCCTTGGTTCGAATAAGCCGGCGGTGGTGCTTGAGGGTGGAAGTTATTACCGTAATTGTTTGTTCCATAGTTCCCTCCAGGTTTGTAACCAGAATATGGAGGGGGTGCAGCCTGGTATGGGGGCGGAGCTACGCCTGAACCAGGGTACTGCGCACCGCCGGTGGCGGAGTATGGTGGGGGAGCCGCTCCAGAAGCATGTCCACTCCCTTGCGCTGGGGGATAACCATGACCTGACGATGGACTATTACCGGATAGGCCATTTGAAGGTGGGTATCCACCGCTACCTGAGAGCCCAGTACTAGCTGGATACCCATTTCCAGGCGGCTTATTTGCTTGTTGCGCTACGTTGCTTTTTTGAATACTTTCTTGTGCGGGGTATCCATGTCCGGATGATCCACTATTGCCAGACACTCCATTGGCAGGAGATTGGCCGCCGCTTCCTGATAAACCATTGCCAGCTGGGTAGCTAGGCTTGTTCGCCGGTTGCCCTTGGGAGCTCGTAGCTTGTTTATGTTGCGTATTCCCACCAGAAAGTCCAGTCTGACTAGATGGATACGAATGGGTTTTACTTCCCGTTGGAGAAGACTGTTGTCTCTGTGTCTGCGTTTTACGTTGAGCAGGTTTTTCCTGCCACCCGAAAAGTGACGGTTTGGGGGCTGAAGGCTGGGGATTGCTGAATGAAGTGGGTACAGGTTGAGACGCCGTTTTCCCTCTCGACGAACTCCTCGAACCGGATCCCGATCCTCGGCTTTTACCCGTTTTTTTTCCTTCCACACATAATAAAACCACCAAACACAACGTAATTACTATAGTTATTTTCATTTTGATCGCATGAGTAATCTTGATTACTGCCTGTCTGTAAGCTACGTGTCACCGAGGACTGTCCAACACGCGGTTACACAAAGCAATGGCCTGACACAATCTATATTTCGATCGTTACGACTGGGAGGTCATTTGTTGGCACTTGGTAGTTGTTCACAACACGACGTTATAGACCTAACTACTTAGGGACGTAATACGAATGAAGTTGAAGATACACACAGATATATAATTTAAGTAAGTTTCTATAACACGGTAGGTCTGTTTAAGTGGAACCCACGCACATGAGAGAATTGGTTGAATTCGTATCGTAGGATAGTATCATTTGTTATCTTTTTGTATCAACTGTTTGCTGAGAGAGGAGCATTTATTTTTGATAATATTATAACTCTACTGTGTTATTATTTATGTATGTGTCTCTATCATTATTATGGACCACGACTATGGACTCTGCAAAGGCATAGCATTTTTATACCTAAACTTAATAATTAATCGTAAATAAATTCTTGTTGGAAATGACTAATAGGTAGGTATATGCATTACCAATATTACCATAGAAAACTACTATTGTGAGAACTTATCACTGGTAAATTGTAAGCTTATATAGTAAGTACCTGCTAAGTTCTATCGATCTGTTTTACCGTAGGAACGTCAATACATGTGTTGACGTAGACGTAGCAACCAACCCGCTACTTTGCGCCTTGCGCACTCTATGATTTGTTATTAAACAATGGTATTACGTAAAGATATCACGGTACTACTTTACCTTCGAATAGTGTAGAATCCATGAGAACATTCACGAGTCAATAGGGGTATCAATTCATTTACCAATTGACTGAAGATGTACGAGTACTTTGTACTCATTTTCTACCGCAACAGGATATGGTCCATTACGGTCCCACAGGAACTGTATAAGGTACTTTGCACCTTGTGGTCCATACAGCATAAGTGTATAAAGGCTTATCGACGGCTTCATGGTCATCGACCAGACATAATCTGATGTTTTCTCGAGCGATACGTAATATGATCTACTCAGATACTGAGCATCCGGTTACGCAGCATAGCTAATACAGTAATACACCTACCTAGTGGACATTAATTACGCCACTTCTACATTGTTACTCGGGCATTATACTTTCCAAGTTATCATTACTGTATGGTGAAGTTGATAGTCATTGCAATAGGCACACAGTGAAATGTATCGTTGGTATGTTTCGTGTTTGCCCCCTGTGTTGGTACCTCGTTGTAGTACTTATTATCAAACCGCGATTAGAATAATGGGATTCGAAAGTACTGTTGACACTACAGTGTATAAGTCAATCTAGGATATATTAATATATTCATAATGTATGTGCAGAGACTTAGGTATAGGCAATAGATTAATTAATCACTCACTACATCTATAAACAACTCTTTTCATGGTAAATGTTGTGTCAACAGTACTTTCGAATCCCCTTCTGATTCCGCTTTATCAATACCTATCTGCGAAAAAAAGTTGTCAGACACTATGATATTGTCATTGTCATTCAACGAAGCCTTCTAGGCGGTGTAAGGGGCGAGGAGAAAGCATGGTATCTAATATCTGTGTAAGGGGCAAACTACACAACTACGTCGTTATTTTTAGTACTTCAGTAGGTGGAGACATAACTTTCAATACTCAAGACTAACCACAGATTCTCTGTGAGACTGACACTAGGATTTCTTCAGTTTTGATCGGAGAGTGCAGAGAATCCATAATCTGAGGGTGAGGATATTAATATCTTAAATACCTAGGTATTATAATAATAATATCTTGGGACATCTTACACAAATCGACTTAGTCTCACGTTATTAAGGCTCGTTCTGTTATCTGGGAACCAAGCTACGATATATATGTATGATAAATAGATACATATAGATAATTGAAACGGTCACGACCACAGAACTAAGATGACAAAGAATGATCGACAACGATTAAAAGCATAACCAAAAACGAAACGCAAGTGTGTGCGTAAATTTGTCTATGTGTGGTCAGGAATAATAGGGTTGCCTATTACAACAGAGCAATTATCTATCGATGTTTGACTGTTTTATCGACAACATGGTATTTTTAGGGTTCCGTAGCCAAAATGGCAAAAACGGAACCCTTATATATTCGTCATGTCCGTCTGTCCGTCTGTCCGTCTGTCCACAGCCGATTTACTCGGAAACTATAAATGCTACAGTAACGAAATTTGGTAAGGATATGTGTTGTATGAACCGCTACAGGTTTATGATACTAAATTGTAAAAAAAACCATTGGGGGTGGGGGCCCTCCATACATGTAACTGAGGGATAATTTTTTTTTTTAGTTGTACATAAGCGTGTGGGGTATTAATAGAAAGGTCTTTGAAAATGATATGAAGGTTTATACATCAAATTTTTATTTAAGCAAATCGTTTTCGAGATATCAGCTCTCAAAGTCTGAAAAATGTGTCCCCCCCCCCCTCTATTTTTTAAACTACGCATTATAAAATTCTGAAAAAAATATATGTTATGCACATTAATAAACTCTATCAATGATTTTTGGTTTGATTAAATTATCTCCTATAGTTTTTGAGGTAGGTTGATTTAACTGTATTTTTTTAATAATAAATTGATAATGGTACGGAACCCTTTGCGCGCGAGTCCGACTCGCACTTGGCCGGTTTTTTTATCTTCGTTTTTTGCTATAAGTTTTATAGTACAATGTGAATTGAGGGTGTCGAATTACAAATTGCAAACGTGTGTGAACTTAGCATCTGGCGTATCCCTTAAATTTAACAGAAATAATAAAAATCGTATAGTATCAAAAAAATCTCACAAAACATAGTAAGGTCCTTCAAGTTCGTTAAATACACATTCGTACTTAAAATCTGGGAATATGACGGCATTGTAATGTAATAGACTGATTAGGTATGTTTATATTGTTTATCGAACGAATATCGATATTGGTAGTTCAACGTTTAGTCAAGCTCTAGCGTAGCGTGACCATTTATATTTTTACACAAAATATCCTTTAATATGAACTGTTGTGATAAATTATTAGCGCACAGTGATAGGACAACTAACAATTAATGCTAGAAAGTGATAACTTACACGATTTATGCTACTAAATCGACAAAATATCGTTTGAAAACAATCAACCGGCAAATCAGATTTACCTATGAAACAAGTGTTTGCCGTCATTTCTTCGGTGGGTAACAGGGCAATCCTTTACACTACACGATACCACATCAGTTTAATTATTTGTCTAAATTGACTTCTTACTAGAATTAAATATAAAATCACTTTTAAATAACAGTCTCCGTCGAGAAGGCTGATACGGCTGATATGAGTGATATGTCACTTCGAAAGTGGTTACGCTTCTGGGATTGTTTTCTATCTCTTTTGCACTCGTGTAAAAGTCATATGACTGGTGGCTTCCCTTTCACACGCTTCCTTTCTCTATTAAGCGTTAGCGCGGATTCTAACTTTATGGTCACGACCAAAAAGTGAAGAAATTCAAGATGGCGGTCGCTTTTCATAATTTTGACCTCGGCATTTAGAAGTTGTGACGGAACAATCTAACATACCTACTTATATATGTCCATACCTGCGAAGATTCATGAAACTTAAAAACATAACCCTCGTGTTGAGGGCAGTTGGGTTGCCTTTAACAACCAACTAAGTATGTAGGTGGTACTGGGGCACTGTGCTGTGCGGTATTGGCATTTACGCAAACATCGAATCGTAACCACGGTTCACTGTGACGGGGTTTGTCTGTGTTGCATTGTCGTACGGCTCGTACGGTACGGTAACGTACGAATCGTTACGTACGAGTACCTATTGATTCGATAAACTTGCAATAGTTATTTATTATACAAGGGGGCAAAGTTGTTGTTTAACTGTCGTGCCAATATTGAGACACGAGAGTTGAACAAACTTTACCGCCAAGTTAGTGTAATACAACTTTTTTCCGCTCACTATCACGAGGAAATATGATCACAAATCTCATCTAAATGTAAATTAACTTAAAAAAATTTACTCCTGGTCCTTAAATTTAGCCAATGGCGTACAAAGTCACCAATGACAATTGACCAGTTTAACATGTGAGCTCCGATTGCGCATGTTTACTAACTACGGTCATACAGATCCACTTATACTAGGCAGAGGTAGGCCACAGGAATCGTAGAGTAGAGTTACTCCAGACTCCAGGTACCTACTAAAATATAGCCAATGGCTTACAAAGTCGCCAATGAGAAATGACCAATTTAACATGTGAGCTCCGATTGCGCATGTTTACTACGGTCATACAGATCCACTTATACTAGGCAGTAGTGGGCCCTAGTGGCGAGATTATTTTGCCTCACAAGTGAATAAGATGCGTTTTTCTTCTTCTTTATCGATATGCTCTTAGTAGAGCAGTCGTGGTCACGTCATGTCGACGCTTCTCTTGCACATGTGTTAAATAAGGGGAGTACTTATTGGTTAAAGCTGAAATTTGGTCTGTCCAACGCATCGGAGAGAGGATGCGTTTTCACCCGCACGTATTAAAGGATAAAAGAGCGCTTTACGAGCTAGTGAGGGGAAAATATTTTTTTCTTACCTTCTTTAATGAAAACAAAATTTAACGTCATAATTTTTGTGTTACGAAATTAAATTTTGTGTAACTTTTGACAGCGAAACAAGGCGACAAATCCTAATAAGCTAAAATCCTAATATTTTTTATTGGAAAATTTGTTTTATTTTTTTATTTC
>JALPQI010026279.1:0-12597 GCA_025490895.1 Thaumatotibia leucotreta | reverse complement strand
ACTAGCTATAATGCTGTCCAGCAGTGAGTGACAAAAAAATTACACGTGATTTGTCCGATGACCCCCCCCCCCCATGGTGATAATTGGTGATTTTTTCAGACCCCCCCCTCCCCCTATACAGTATGACGTGATTAATGGACAAGCCCTTATGGCATTTTCACTTTTAGGGGTGTCCCTAATTAACTTTCACCCTTCACCTGTATCTTATAAGCATACCTGGGATAACTGGGGTCAAGTTATAGGGATTTGATATCGGTTAAAAAGATGTCGATATAATTATAATAAAAGCTGTGATTATTGAACATTTTCGATTACAGTGCAAAGATTCGATGTCATATCTGATATCGGGCTCTTCAGATAGTAAAAGTATGCAGATGACATTTTAATCAAAATGATAATTTAAATATTGATTATAAGTTTTAAAAACTATTTTAAAATAAACGCGTCAATACCCGTTTAAATTTATTTTTTATTTTAATTGAGGACTAAGTAACATCGATATATTTTTAGTCGATAAAATACTTTTGCTATATTATTTTCGTATAAATAGCCCGAAATATCCCAGGTATGCTTATAAGGGTCTGCACAATAAGTATTGAAATCAAATCAATTCATAATTTCAATTCAAAATCCATTGCACTAATCCTTAGCAACCACAGACGAGAAGTTAATTCCGGTCCGGTTCGTAACGACAATTAAGTACGATAAAACGACATTTTTAGGAATTAAAACTTGATCGGCATTTTTGTATTATAGAATCGCTTATAGATTATGAAAATCCAGTTTTTATTGGAATTTTGTGCTAATTGTCGTTATAAAACTGATTACAATTAATTAAGGTTTTTTATCTCAAATATTAACACGTTCGACGCCGGTGACATATGTGACCGAAAAAACTGTACTCCTATGCCAGTGTCACACATACGTGATCAAAGTAATCTTATTCTTATGCCACTAGCATCAATCAAGTTCTCACTCCTATGCCAGTGGCATAAAAATACTAACGTTTTTGACACAGTGCTGTGTCGCCGGCATAGGAGTAGAATCTTTTCGGTTACACATGCGTGTCACTGGCATAAGATTTCTATCATATAACTTCGATCGGCATATAGTACGGTCAAATCGTACATTAAACTCGCAAAACATGTAGTAAAGCTGCATTTTTGGTATGTTATTTAGACACCATAGGGCAGTATAAAACCATATTTTGCAAGCAAAAAAAAGTTGTGCTAGCTGCGTTATACGTGAAAAACTGTGAAATTTACTGTCTATTTTTAGTTTCTGATTTTTATAAAAAAAGCCTTACGTTTTTTGACAATATGTATCAGGTAACGTTTAAAGATGAATGAATTTGTAACAGGATGAGATAACATGCATTACCGTAGGTCTTATGGTTTCAGAGATTCGAGACTTCAAATAGTACCCTGTTTTGTAAACTAGATAAAATGTTGAGTTTTGCTAACGTTTTTGGTTTAATATCGCCTTACCTAATTATGCTACGAAAAACATGAAATAATTATCTTATACCGCTTTAATATTTTTTCATTTAAGGGTAAAATCAGGTCAGTAAACTTTGTAATTGAAACTAAAAACGCGAAATTCAAAAAGCAGGAAGTCCGCTATCAAAGTTTTTCATACAAATGGCAAGTTGTGTTGCAAAGCTGCAATTTTTGTATATTGTATAGGCTCTATAGGGATGTACGAAAATGCATATTAAAAGAAAACAAAAAAAAGGATTTAGGTATAAGACGTAAATAACTGAAAAAAAATCGGACTTTTTTTAGTTGTTGACGTTTAACTAAAAAACTATAACTTTTTGATACTAATTGCTATAAAACTATGAAAGAATATTAAATTTGCAAGGATTTGAGCTACCTTGCATTACCCTAAATTATATAGATTTAGATTAACGACATTTCAAAATGTGCCCTTCATTAAGTTAAGAAAATAAATGCATGTTTTGAAGCCTCGTACGACCCCAACTATAAGACTTACAGTAATTGTTATCGGCTCAATTTGTTCCAAATTTAATGTAGTTATTATCTACAATTACTTTTTTTTCGTAGCGCAAATTTTTGCCAATATTTAGTGAATAGCTTTAACGTAACCTAAAATTTGTTTATGTTTTGATAAAAGGGCACTTTATGAAATGTCGTATCTCAAAATATATATAACTTACGGTGATGCAACGTAGCTCAAATCCTTTCAAATTTAATGTTCTTTTTTAGTTTTATAGCAATCAGCATCAAAAAGATAATAGATTTTAAGTTAAACGTCAAAAACTAAAAAAAGTGCGATTTTTTTTTCGTTTTTTACGTCCTATGCCCAAATTATTTTTTTGTTTTTCTTTTAATATGCATTTTCGTATATATCTGTAAGGCCTTTATAATATACCAAAATTGCAGCTTTGCAACTCGACTTGCGATTTGTATGAAAAACTTAGATAGCGGGCTTCCTGCCTTTGGAATTTCGGGTTTATACTTTCAACTACAAAGTTCACTGACCTAATTTTACCCTTAAATTAAAGAATATTAAGTACGCTATAAGGTCATTATTGTATGTTTTTCGTAGGATAATTAGGTGAGGCGATATTAAGTCGAAAACGTTAGCAAAACACAAAATTTTATCTAGTTTACAAAATGGGTACTTTTTAAATTCTCGAATCTCTGAAACTATAATACCTACGGTAATGCATGTTAGCTCAACTTGTTGGAAATTTATTAGTCTTTAAACGTTTGTTTACATATGATATCAAAAAACGTGAGGTTTTTTTAATAAAAATCAGAAACTAAAAAATGGCCCTAAAGGCCATAGTCGGATTTTCATAGTAAGTCAGCCTTTAAATCAACCAGACTCTAGTATTTTTTTGTGAGTACCTCTTATGGTGAAGAATATTTCTGCTGAGTATCAACGTCCTATGGGTGACAGTTTTTGACTTATGATTTTTTTTAGTTTTTTCTTTAATGTGTTGTATCTCAGGATGTATAAAAGCGAATTGCTTCAAATTTTGAAATAATGTTCTTTATTTAGATATGCATCGAATTTAAAAAAATGAATATCGATTGTCGTATAAAAAAAAGAAAAAAAAAGACCAAAAAATTTTTCATATTTTTTTTTGTGTACCTATGAAGTAGTGACACCTCTATTTTCTTTTTCTAATTATAGACCATACATTGGCCTACTAGTTGCCTAAGTATCAAAATTTTCCAAGCGGTACTTCTTACCAAAAATCGGCAATATGTGTGGTCAAGTTCTGCATTCAATCGGTGTTTTTCAATGTAGTATACAAACTCTTCATTTATATTTGAGTTTTCTTATCAGGTTATCTTATTTAAGAGTAAATGCTAATGACAACTTAATGTCATCATGATGCAAGCTGTTTATTTCATTATTAATCGGCCGTTTACCATTTCAACTAGCGTATATAGTAATATATTCAAGAAATATATTATTTTTAATGAATATCTCATAAATAATATCGAATTACGCTAGTTAAAATAATAAACGGCCGATTAATAATGAAATAAACAGCTTGCATCATGATGACATTAAGTTGTCATTAGCATTTACTCTTAAATAAGATAACCTGATAAGAAAACTCAAATATAAATGAAGAGTTTGTATACTACATTGAAAAACACCGATTGAATGCAGAACTTGACCACACATATTGCCGATTTTTGGTAAGAAGTACCGCTTGGAAAATTTTGATACTTAGGCAACTAGTAGGCCAATGTATGGTCTATAATTAGAAAAAGAAAATAGAGGTGTCACTACTTCATAGGTACACAAAAAAAAATATGAAAAAATTTTTGGTCTTTTTTTTTCTTTTTTTTATACGACAATCGATATTCATTTTTTTAAATTCGATGCATATCTAAATAAAGAACATTATTTCAAAATTTGAAGCAATTCGCTTTTATACATCCTGAGATACAACACATTAAAGAAAAAGCTAAAAAAAATCATAAGTCAAAAACTGTCACCGATAGGACGTTGATACTCAGCAGAAATATTCTTCACCATAAGAGGTACTCACAAAAAAATACTAGAGTCTGGTTGATTTAAAGGCTGACTTACTATGAAAATCCGACTATGGCCTTTCGCAGTTTTTCACGTACTACCCAGCTAGCACAAATTTTTCTTGCTTGCAAAATATGGTTTTATACTGTCCTATGGTGTCTAAACAACATACCAAGAATGCAGCGATACTACTTGATTTGCGAGTTTAGGGTAAAATTAAGTACGATTTGACCGTACTAATAGTATTAGCACTTAGTGAAACAGTACCGGAGGCGAACGTGTTAAAATGACCATTCTCTTCTTTCTCACTACATACATTTTGAACAGTGACGGAATTCTACAGTTACATTGGGTGCGTTTAGTCTTAACAGTTTCATGTTTAATAAGCCCCGCTTGCGCAGGGCATCAAAAAATTCCTATAGACTCATTTGAGTGTTCCCCTCCACGGAAATCTTTAGTAAAAGGCGAAAGATTTATTCGTTTTGAAGGGAAACCAGAGTAACGAAATTTCGTTACCGGCACCCCCCAACGTATCCGAGAAAAATCTTAACACCGCGATGTACGATATTTCGTGGACGTAACAGCGCCATCTAGCGGACTTTTCGAGAAACAAATAGTAGATTGTACAGTCGAGTGCATTAATTATATAGACACATTTGTAGGGGATCAGTATGGAGAAGTGTATATATATGTCGGAGATATGAGTTACTAAATCTAGAAAACGATAAGCAATGTTTTGCTTGGAGTGGTCTTTGCTTGGTCCATGCAGGTTTGCAGGTAGATGATACCAACCTATGAACAGGTGGCTGGGGACCTGACAGTATAAAAGGTCACTACTGCAGTGTTCATCAATTCATTCCCGTGTTAGACATAGAACGATTCACTCTTGTCTTGTTATGTGAAGGGTTTACATTCTTACGAAGGAAGTTATTTCTATGGGGTATGCATCCTATGCATGGACGCAAGCTTAGAACTCTCCATTCGTTTTCTACTACTGCGTAGATGCGTAGATACAAGACTCTGTAACGAGTAACAAGTAGCTAGGCCTCTTAGCTCGGCTGTCATTAGGGTTCCCGATATCAGAAGTGGGATCAAGAATCAAGGCTCACGTAACAGTGAGTACTGGTATTTCATCACATGTAAACGGTAAGGTTTAAAATCGACAACAGTTGGTAAGGTAATGATTGTTCACTATGTTTGCAGTTAAGTTTGATTTGAGTCGTGATTTAGAAAACTGCTTTGTTCTTTTTTTGTGATTACTGTTGTAAGAAAACGTGTGGGTAGGTATCCTACCCTATTGAAAAAAAAAAAGAAATAAAAACAGTAATTCTAGTGATTTCAAAGTATATCATGACCCATACTTATTACTTACTTAGTTGTGAAATACTAGCAGTACCAAAATATGGGCAGGTAGCCCTTTGTTTTGTTTTGTTTTCGAGTCTACCAAAAATTAATTTGTGATAGTGATAAACATTTTCAATCCATGCCTTGTGTTAAAAGTTTTCTATGCGTGTGAAATTACCGTTACAGATGTTCAACTTCAAGATCAACAAGCTCACTGTCATAGTAGTCTACAGTTTCATCCATGATGAATATGCTGTGACGATGAAACGAGCGTAATTTCTTGCGATACATATGTCCAAGAAATTAAGAATTGAAGACGCCAACTCTATGGTTATTTTGGAGCAACGGAAATTAAAGGACAGGTTTCTTTCCAATTGTTTTAATGAAAAATTAGAAGCAGTAGTTTAAAGAACTAACGGTTGACATTTCTGTTTGTAACGTTAAGTTTTTGTGTTTTTTTAATACGTTTTATTATTTGCGAGATTAATTTGATTATAGTAAAGTGAAGCACAATCTTATTTCGATGTCGAGTATAAGATGAGGTCAGTGTCTAACCTCAAACTTTAGGTACTTAGTGTTATGATTAGGTCTAGCATTCCAATTATCTCAACATCTGTTCAAAACTGCTTATTGCTAGTCTACTTGAAAAAAAAAGGAAATCAGTCGGCTTTGACTTTACTTTGTTTTTGTGATAAAAATGATATCGTACAATTTGATGATTACAGTTCAACATGGTGAGTCAGAACGAGCTGCCGGCCTGCAAGTTGTTGATGTCATGCCCGGTGGCGTAGCAGGTGTCGCTACTGCCTACCGTGAACACGTGGTGCAGCACGTGGTGTGGACACGTTGTTAATCCGCTGAGCAGTTCACATTTTTGTTGGGCTATTTGAGGTCTGAGCTAATTGGTGAAACTAATGTTGTTGTAGCCATCGAGGGTTTATTCCCTTTCGATTCCATAGAGTTGAAAAAAAAAAATTGGAGGAAAAAATGCAAAATTGAAACTAAATTAGACATCAATGTTACAGTTACGCAAGTTTAAAATAAACAAGTTTTATTAAACGCATTGAGATCGGTTATAATAATTTCTGAAGGGTGATGATGATGGTCATGATGGTGGTTATGATGATGGTCATGATGGTGGTCATGATGGTGGTCATGATGATGGTCATGATGGTGGTCATGATGATGGTCATGATGGTGGTCATGATGATGGTCATGATGGTGGTCATGATGGTGGTCATGATGATGGTCATGATGGTGGTCATGATGGTAGTCATGATGATGGTCATGATGGTGGTCATGATGATGGTCATGATGGTGATCATTGTAGTGATCGTGGTGATGATCATGATGGTGGTTATGGTGATGATCATGTTAGTGGTCATGATGATGATGGTGGTGATAGTAATTTCTCATTATGTGGGCTGTCCATAGTTTCAATTTGACTACTTTAGTTTAATTAAAGTTGTGGATTATAATTATTGGAATTAGTCATTTAGTTTGCAATCGTAGAATGAAACATTTTAGATTCAGTTTGGTTACCTTTTCTCAGACTGCATACACCATTTTATCATTCGTAATCGTAGGTGTAAAATCGGATCTATTTTTCCGTCTCCGTGCGGCCACGATTGTGGGTGGCATGCGTTTGGTTTGATGGTGTAATCGGTCGATGTGTTTTTGGTTTGGTTACCGGATGGAGGTAGACCAATTTTGTTGTTGCTGGATGGAAGCAACTGTGGTTTTGGTTACCGGATGGAGGTAGACCAACTTTAGAGTACTGTAACCCATTTGTTGGTTTGTTGAAGTGTTTCATTTGACTATTGTAGAACTATGTCTGTTACTGGCTAGTAAAGTAGTAAGTACATAGACTGACTAGTCTATTAGAATGTTAATGAAGTTGATTTTAATTCCCTGGGTTGATTAAACGAGTACCTAAATAATTTTTAAATGTAATGAATTCAAATCATCACTCATGTGAGCTTTCAATGGACCGAGAGCAAGTCCGAGGGATTGAGCGTGATCTAATAATCGCATCGGAAGTTCCGAAGCATGTAAAAGGTGCACGTGGACTGCTTTTTATGTGCAGTATACTCTTTGCGAGGAGTAGCACTTACGCGGCTGAGATGGTTCTAACTTCTGATAGGTTATTGGATCCTAACAATCCGATGGACAAAAATGAAATCTGGTGGTTATGGTGTAACCTGGTTGAGTAATTTACGTTTTTGTTTGAGTCGAGAGGTTGACTCATTTGAATCATTCATTAATTGAGATCATTTTGACTTATCATTTTGGTAATGCCACAAAAAAAAAAAAGTTATTGTTGTTAAACGGGATGAAGTGACTATGTCACAATGTGAGTTTACGATGGACATAAACGTGACTTGGGTTCCTTAATTTTGATTTTACTGGTAACTAAAACTGAGCTGGTGGCACTATCAAAATTGTCTAACAAATTGAAGTTCATGATGATTGAATACAGATAACATTTTGTTGTTAATTAAAATGCTAGAAAGGCAAGTACCAATTGAAGTAGATGAATATTGTTGTGGTATGAAGGATGAGGTTCTCAGTTCGGTTGGTCGACCGTACCAGAGGCTTGATCGTAGCCGTAGCCCGTTAGAAGTCGGTGTCTACCTTTGAGTAGTCCGTGGGTACGCGGTGCGCGATAAGCTCTGGCGGAGGTCGGGTCTTGTAGAGACCGTAGAGTCATAGGGTTGACTCGGCGATCCCTTGGGGATGCGCGTAGTGTGGTTATGTGATAACCAATAGGCCACGAATGAGAGACCTGCTTCCGAAAGTTTGCCGTCATGTGTTTTACGTAAAAGGTGGCTATGAAAGCCAGGTGGTACTTGTCTGGTCTTGCATTTAAATTGGTGGTAATGAATTGACTTTAAGTGATCCTAAATTCAGTTGCAAAGAATTAAATTATTTTCTTGAGTTGAGTTGATTTTACGTAGACAAATAATTTGGTCAGGAGTAACCGAGTGGTGACAAAGATTACTGATGTACGTGTTTGTTTCAGATACAAGCGAGGACGCTTGTCTTGTCAGTATGGCCGTGTCGGAGATATGAGTTACTAAATCTAGAAAACGATAAGCAATGTTTTGCTTGGAGTGGTCTTTGCTTGGTCCATGCAGGTTTGCAGGTAGATGATACCAACCTATGAACAGGTGGCTGGGGACCTGACAGTATAAAAGGTCACTACTGCAGTGTTCATCAATTCATTCCCGTGTTAGACATAGAACGATTCACTCTTGTCTTGTTATGTGAAGGGTTTACATTCTTACGAAGGAAGTTATTTCTATGGGGTATGCATCCTATGCATGGACGCAAGCTTAGAACTCTCCATTCGTTTTCTACTACTGCGTAGATGCGTAGATACAAGACTCTGTAACGAGTAACAAGTAGCTAGGCCTCTTAGCTCGGCTGTCATTAGGGTTCCCGATATATATTAATGCCCTTGACTGTAAAACAAGGGCATAAAGTGACCCATTTTCAACCGAGTAATTTTTTTGGTCTGAGCGAAGACCAAAATAGTAGACGAGGGTAAAAATGGAAATTTATGCCCATGTTGTACACTTTGCTTTTCACTTCGTTTGCGAGGAAAGTAAAACACAAACACATTTTCATTGCAATTTACACAACGGAGTTGTCATAAAGCGAAAGAAGAAAAACATAAAGCCAATACCCGCCAACTCATTTTTTTTTTTTTTTCAACCTGTGATCAGAGTTTCAGTTGCTCGGTTTTCTGCCAAGTCAAACATATCGGAGCATTTTGAACGATAATCGATATCTATTTAATGTGATTTACTAAATTTAATGACAGAAAATACAGAATTCTAATATTAAATAAAAAAATATAACAAATTTTGTCAGCTATACTATTTTATTGATCAATAAAATTGTGTAATATGTTTAACTGTTTGGCTGTTGGGACCGATTACCTTAGCCCATCTTAGCCTTAGAAAACAATTTTACTTTTATGCTCTAGAACATGAAATGCGACTTTATGTCGTCTACGCACGACATAAAGGTGCACTTTTTGAGCATGAGAAGTGGAATTTTTTTTTTTGAAATGTACTATTTTTCGTTATTTTTGGGACACCGTTTACCTGTTTTCTCTTAGGATAGACACTGCCGGCAGCACAATGGAGTGGGCGGTCGCCGGAGGCGAGGTGTTGGAAGTTGGCGAGCGCCTCCACCGTGCCGGGGGCGGAGCCCGAGGGCGCCGGGGTCGGTGACGAGTTGTCGGGGTTTATCTGTGGACATTATACATTCACTTAAGTAAGGTGTTGTTTCACCATACCCGAATAAAGTCAAATCTTTATTGCGTAATCATGTTGTTACATATATAAGGTGTTAAAGCAAAATATATCTGTCAGATAAATATTAGCTACAATAGGATGGGGCTATTTGAGACCCAAGGGGCTATTTGGTAACATGGAAATAAAGGTGTTATACCCAAATAAATGTTCCTGTGGCAATATTTGGAACAAATATCTTATACATGGAACCACGTATTTTCTTAATAATCCGATGCTAAAAAGTAATAGGATTTAAATGCTGTTTCATCCGTAGTACCAAATAGCCCCGTGGATCTCAAATAGCCCCATCTTACGGTACCTTTTCTTTTGTATGTTTGGGGAAAATTGTTTAAATTGCCCAAAATTATTTATTTAAAAAAAATTGGGCTATAGTACATTTGTATATTACTGAAGCCTTCTTGTTTAAATTGTAAGAGGTTTCTCGTAAATTATACATTTATTTATGGCCTATTACACAATCCCGGTTAAATGTATTCGTACAAAGTAACTATATTTGTCCCCGGGCATATAAAATAAAATGACAGCTAACATTTATCTGACATCTAAAGGCGCATTCAGACAAATGAGCATTCGCTATTCTAACCCCCTACTCTACGAAATTCGATCGTTACACAAAACTTGATTCGTTGATTTCGTAGAGTGGGGGATAGAATAGCGAATACTCGTTTGTTCTGAATGCACCTTAACAAATATAGTTTATACAGGCCCTTAAAAATCTAGTATTCGTTTTAGATAATGTTTGAATTTGTAGTTTACAGCGACGTACGAAAATAAAAAGGGACATAATGCATCTAAATAAAAATAACAATAAGAGCGCTCGTACATACACCTGTAAGTTCTTACGTAAGTTATAGGGACGGAGCTATACTAAAGAATGAGAGGTGAATATATAACTTACGTAAGAACTTACAGGGCCCTATCCCACTAACGTTACAATTGTAAATTACAATTTACATATTACATATATGTAGATAATCATACCTGGGATAACTGGGGGCAAGTTATAGGGATTTGATATCGATTAAAAAGATGTCGATATAATTATAATAAAAGATGCGCTTATTAAACATTCACGATTACAGTACAGAGGTTCGATATCATATCTGATATCGGGCCTCTTCAGATAGTAAAGTATGCAGATGTCATTTTATTCAAAATGACAGTTTAAATATTGAAATTTATGATTAATTATATATTTAGAAAACTATTTTAAAATAAACGCGCAACTACCCGTTTAAATTTATTTTTTATTTTAATTGAAGAGTAAGTACCTAATATTTATTTATGTCGAATAAAATTTTGATGTTGTCATTCACAGTAACATCGATATATTTTTAGTCGATAAAATATTTTGCTACATCACTTTCGTATAAATGCCCCGAGTTATCCCAGGTATGTAGATAATACAAGCGAGCGTATCACAAAAATTACATATTACAAATTTGTATCGGAAAAATTCTACAAATATGTAATTGTAGTGATAAATCTACAATTCGGTGTATCACAAAACTTTACATATTACATGTGGTTTTCCGGGAAAATTTACATATTTGTAGTCTACAATTGTACGTAAAAGTTTTGTGTTACGATTAATTGTAATAAAATGCGTACAATTTTGTAGAATTGTAGCTAGAAATCTACAATTCTATCACCGCATGTAAAAAGTACAATCTCATTACAAGAGTTCCATTCTACCGCAACACCATGTCGAGTACGAGTGATAGTAGCAGTAGCGAAGAAAATGCAGTTGTCAGACACCAAAGAATGTATAAAGAACGAGTAAATTTGACTTTTTATGTGACTGATTTCACGTTTCATCAACGATTTAGAGTGAGCAAATCTACGGTGGAATATTTACTACAGGCTATTGGTCCGAATCTGCAACATGAAACAAGAAGAAATTGTGCTCTAGACCCAAAGCAATAACTGCTTATAGTGTTACGTTGGTTGGGGTCAGATTCTCAATACCATGTAACAGGTTGATGCTCACAGTGTTTCCAAAATGACAATGTGTCGTTCTGTTCAAAGAATTTCTACAGTAAAGGTGCGTTCAAACTAAAAGAGCATTCGCTGTTCTAACCTCCCACTCTACGAAATTCGATCGGTACACAAAACGTGATTGGTTGATTTCGTAGAACGGGCGCTGGAACAGTGAATGCTCTTTTGGTTTAAACGCACCTTAATAGTGGAAAAACTACTAGGAACTGAAGTACGTTGGCCAACAAATACAAACTCTATGTCACAGGAATTTATTAAATTTACAAATTGTAATAAATACAATTTTACATATTACACAATAATATGTAAATTGTAAACTACATTGGCACACCACCCATTCTTTGTGTTACGGTGATTTGTAATGCATATATTTGTAGAATACAGACTTGTCGCTTCTACATATTTGTAATATTTGTGGTACGTTTTTATGTAAACAATTCTACAAATTTGTCACATTTTACATATGTAAAGTTTAGTGGGATAGGGCCCAGGGCCCTATCCCACCAACGTTACAATTGTAAATTACAATTTACATATTACATATATGTAGATAATACAAGCGAGCGTATCACAAAAATTACATATTACAAATTTGTATCGGAAAATTTCTACAAATATGTAATTGTAGTAATAAATCTACAATTCGGTGTATCACAAAACTTTACATATTACATGTGGTTTTCCGGGAAAATTTACATATTTGTAGTCTACAATTGTACGTAAAAGTTTTGTGTTACGATTAATTGTAATAAAATGCGTACAATTTTGTAGAATTGTAGCTACAAATCTACAATTCTATCACCGCATGTAAAAAGTACAATCTCATTACAAGAGTTCCATTCTACCGCAACACCATGTCGAGTACGAGTGATAGTAGCAGGTAGCGAAGAAAATGCAGTTGTCAGAC
>JALPQI010026277.1:0-10965 GCA_025490895.1 Thaumatotibia leucotreta | reverse complement strand
AGGTACCGTGGGTCTAGGAGGATTTGTGTAAGGATGTCCAAAAATATTTATCTATTTATTTACTAGAAATAAACATTAGTTCGCTGTGGGCACTGTTTATAATAAACTTCCAAGTGATCGTCAGGATGCCGGATGTGCAATTGTGCTCGTACATTAACAAATTTATAATAATAATGATATTTAATAAATGAAGGTGCAGTGGGTTCATTGATCCCAGTTTTTGAACAGATATTGCGCGTTAGTTAATAATAATATGGTTTCCGAAAAATATGGGTTATAATCTCGAGGATTTCCTTTATATAGTTATGAGATTCAAAACATGAATTAAAAACTTTCGCTGGATAGAAAAAATCGCAAACATAGGTCTAAACCGCAATTTCGATGATAAATTACAGCACATGTAAAATAACTATGAATATATGAATTATACCAAATTTTTGCATAATTTAAAATATGATGCAAGTATGCGATTACTTTTTTCTTTTTTTACATTAAAAAAAATAATGTTTGTAAAACCGATACCCGCAAGCCCGGTCCCGTCGGACCGGCCGCTCAGTGATCGATGAGCTGCGTTCGAGGAAGGTACTGTATCGCTGCAGCTCCGCGCTACCTAGTGCTATTTTTATGCGATTATGAGTTATCCACAATGGGAAACAAATCAAATTTTAATTTTGAGTTCAATAACAATGTGATTATGTGACAGAGGCGAATGCAGGGTGGCGTCGGGGACTCGGGGTCGTGGAGCAGGGGTGTATAGAGTACTAGGGACGGACACGCTGTGCAACTTTCACTATGGACACAACCATAAATGCTAGGTTTACACGGGCTTAATAGTTAGAATGCTTAGTACTTGTTACTTACACTTCTCAAAAAATGTGTGTAAACATGTTGTATAAGTGCTTAGTATTAGCATATCTGCAAGTGCAATTGTTGAGAAGCCGGTCCTGATTACTAAGCGACAAGCATCTATCCCCAGTTAAAAATCTATTAATACTTGTCACTTGTCGAGTGGTGTAAACATATATACGAAAAGTGCATTCTTATTAGATACTCAAAGCTGTCCCAGTGTTTTGTTTACAGAGTTTAATATCCAGGAAAATATAATTATTACGTCGTTGGAAACATGGAAATCGGAAACTACAATCTTCATTCAAATATTCAGTTTATTTGAGTGTTTATGGAACCAGAAATCATCCGTATATTTGTAAACAAAAAAAGCCTTGGCTTTTTCGATCGAGATTCGGCATATCAAAAATACACTTCTGGTAGCAAATCTTGTAAGATAGCCGCTAAAATAATATTAAAGTAATGCCTAAAACGATTTCTTAACAGTTTAGTCGGTGGCGATAGTCCATGTCGAGATCTTGTAAACTAATACCATTTACTAACCCCAATGTATAGACGATTACTTGCCACTGTACATACAGGCTATTTGGGATAACGATGTAGGAATTTCTGGAGGTGGTAAAGGAAACTAACTGGAAGAGTTTGAACCCTATTTACCTTAGTCCAATATGTGCAATAAATAGCATTGATGTTTTTATAATTAACATAACAATTAGTTGAGTAATAGTAAAAGTAATAAAAAAAATTGAACTCCCACTTGCCACATACAACATTTTTTTAAATAATTTTTCTAGTTCATAATTTCTGATTTCTAACAGTAAATTAAACTTTATCGGCCTGTGAAAAAAAAAGTAGTTGGGATATGAGTCTTCCTATGCATGTTAAAACATGCTTGATTTTGCTAGGTTTTGATTACAAAAAAAAGTACAACAAAATAGCAATTAGTTTATAAGTTATCGTCGATCAATTGTTGAACGCCGTCACCAAACAAAATAAGTTTCTTGTAGTTAGTAGGCAAGTGTGAGTTCAATTTTTTTTTTATAAAAAAAAACTGTCACATATTGGACTAACGCAAATAGGGTTCAAACTCTTCCAATTAGTCTCCTTTACCACCTCCAGAAATTCCTACATCGTTATCCCAAGCACCCTGTATAAGTCCCTAACACCATGTACACCAATGACAAGCACTAAGCCCGTGTAAACCTAGCAAAATGCTAGGTAGAAAGTCGTGAAAAAAAAAAAATCTCTTTCTTAATTTTTATGAAAAAAAACTATTTTTTGCATTTTCTTAGTCGTCTTATTAGCGAAAATTGACCGTATGCCCGTATTACCCCGATGCCACCATGTATAAATTATAGCTACATACAGGGTGTTTGGTCAGCGGTGTCGAAGCTTTTAAGGGCTTAAACTACAACCAATTTCATCGATAAATTACCATGTAATTTTTTTTTGTGCCAACGATAACTAAATGGCGGCAATTTTAAAATTTCAAACAGACGAATACGGGTGCGTGAAGAATTTTTGGAATTATACGTTTGTTCGGTTGATCGGTCCTATCTTTTGCAAAAAAATCTCGTTAGAGAGCTCATTAGATAAGCAAACTAATTAAGCTAATCATTTGACTCAACTATTTCAACAACAAGGTCAAAAAAATATTAAAATTGAAAAATAGTAACAAATTCACCTCAATTTTACAATTAATTTAAATTTGCATGAAAACTAGGTCATTAAGATTAAGATAGGTTTTTGGTGTTGTTATTTGTTAGTTCAGGATGTTAGCTAAAAAATAACACCATAATTATTAATTACAGTTGTACCATAGCCTCTAGCCGCCCAGAGGCCTATAAAAAGGACCTAGTAAATACCCACTATTTACCACATACTCGTATAAACTGCCACCACTTCTGAAGCTTTAATTCATTTCCAAAAAATGCCGCAGGAATCTTATTTTGCGTGCGAAAACCTCTCTAGCTTTGGTAAAGATGTTTTCATGGAATGCTCCTAATGCACTTATTTAAACCCATTGCTGCAACGAGGAACAAAATTTCAATTCAGTAGTACAGTCACGGACTTTAATTGTTGAGCCACTTGGCAATGGATGCAACTTGTGATATTATGGGTTCGGTATTTTTCGTTAGTAGGCACGATCGCGACATGACCGATGTTCCCCGATGATATGTCCGTTAAATACCTACGAATCTTTGTTGCGTCAAAATTTCAGTATGCCAAAACTAGTTGACATAATAAAAATTCCTTCGTCTACGAAAATTAAGGATTAGCCATCGGCCATTATTAGACGCTAGATGTCGTTGTTCTTAAAGGAAACAGGATAACGACAGTTATACATTTGTTACTTCATACATTTGTCTAAAACCGTTTAGTAATTTAATCATGTTTTCTTCAAATCGGATGAATTCTTGGTTAAACTTTTTTGTTATTACGTATCCATGGTAATGTCACCTTCCGAAGAAAACGCGAGCGGTCATTGGCTAACCGTAGCAACGCCCGCCCCATTGGTCAGCAGAGTTCGGCCGAAGTCGTGATACCAGATTTGAAAATGCACGGTATACCCGCCATCTTGAAACGAAATATTTTTATACTTTGCGATTGAAAAGTCGAGTTAAGACATATAATTGGCTCATCGAAACGACGCTTGAAATGATAACCTCTTTGCAGAAAACTACGCTAACATGGCGTTTGTGCCGAGTTGCTGACGAGCACCTCCGATAATACGTCATAGTTATAAACAGAGCCAGTAATTTTCATGTTGATGACATCAATTTAACGTCACACTCCATTTAGGGTGATCCAAATAGTTTTATTGTTAAAAATTAATCATTAGTCGTCAATCATTTTAATCATGTACAAATGACTTCGAAATTAGTGCCTATATTTATTCGTGAAATAAATAATACTTACTTGACACGTGCTTTAAGTTAAAGAGGAATTCTGTTTTTTACGTAATTATTGAAATGTGTTAACAATATCATTTAATAAAATGTATGTATAAAAACAAATCAAATAGTTTTATTTATGTTTTACGTATCAAGTAGGTATTATTTATTTCACGGGTAAATATACTACTTTTGAAGTTATTTGTACATTATTAAAATGATTGACGACTAATGATTAATAATTATCAATAAAACTATTTGGAATCACCCTAACCTCGTCCTGCCCAATGTGATTTATAAAGGACATATTCGATTTTTGGCAAATAATTAATGTATAGCTCGATTAGGTTGAGGTTACACTCAAAATTATCTATCTTTATGTAAAATGTAGAACAAAAGAAAAGCGACTATATCTTCAAACTCATTAGGTTTAAATTTCAATAGCTCAAACTTTGTATGACGGGCAGGACGAGGCTAAATGGAGCGTGACATCAAACGGCTAAAATACGCACAGCGGCAAGTGGCTCAACAATTAAAGTCCGTGACTGTACATAATGTAGATGTACAGATGTAGTGTAAAATTCGTTCTCTTCGGCTTTTCACGGAAACATCCGAATTTATATTGCTGTCACAATGAACTTCACTTCAGTATACAGTGTGTCTTTCATAACGACATTGCTTTTAAGGGGTGAAAGTATAAGTCTTAATGAACTGAAACTAGCATATTTAGTTAAAGTATTAAAAAAAATTTTTTTTCATACAAATTAATTCGGCACGCAATGTATCAGTAATAACAATAACTAATAAATTAAACCTAACAATTGACATATGATTTCATTGAAATCTCGCTCTTAGTGACATCCTGACAATTACAATCAATTACCTACCTATTTACTTCCTACATGTCGGTGACACTTTTCGATGACAAGTCCGTCAAAAATCATGACCCTTGTTCATAAGAAAAGGACTTAACAGCCCAGGGTGCCTAGCCAAGTTGCCAATGGCTATCGCTCAGTAGCGTATTTTAGTTTTCCGTCTTTGTCATTCGTCCTTATAAGTGCGACAGAGACGATTAAGCGCTAGGTAATTTTGTGTTAACTATGAAGGCGGAATCCAGATAATCGGTTTGTTTCTGTACCGATTGAAAACTTCACATCGATTGAGTTGAAGTGTCAAGATAACATCAAGTTTGTTGATCAACAGACTTTCCTAATTTTAATAAAAATGTTTGAACTAGGTAATGTGATTTCTAAGAAGTGATAATGTATGTGCAGTGATTTTTGATATCAGTTCAGTGAATAATACGTTTCAAAATGTGCTGGCTAAGACAGTAAGACACAGAAAAAATTGTTGATATAAATTTGTTGTGCTAGTGTAGTCCAAATCTCGCATGTTTTCAATTGTAGTATTTTCTAGTAATGGATAATTCAGTAAATAAGTTAACGTCGGCAACATTTCGCAGTTACTTCAATGATTTGATCGAATTAAAATGAAAACGAAACTAGCTTTTCCTCTCAGAAACGTCAAATAAATGTTTGCATTACATTGCTGCTCGAGATTTTTATAAAAAATTATTACTCTTAAATAATAAAGGCATTCGTTATATTATTTTACTAAAATGGTTAACAACACTTTAATCTATCGTTACTTAAAAGCAATGTCGCTATCAAAGACACACACTGTATATTGCCCTGAAGCTAATTGAGACAGGGAGATTAATTCGGGCGTTTCCCCCAAAATTGCCCCAAGACCAACAAACATGAGAGTTGGGTCATTAAATAGGTCTTTAACTTTAGTTTATTTCATTCAATGGGCATGAAATCGAATTCCATTGCAGAACTGAGATATTCATATATTTGTCAGCGTGAATACGAGCTAATTCAGTACAAAAAATCTGCAGATTTTCCACTAGTTTGTTAGGGTAGCTGCAGTTATAAAGTAAAGTTAGTAAATACAGGCTGCTGTCAAAAGAAAAAAAACAAAAAGCAAGTGAGGTGATTAACATACAATCACTTGTGCACATTCATTTTTTTCTTCGGTATCCTAATTATTAAACACCAGTATTTCTGATAGATTGTACTCACGCATACAAAAATATGAATATCTCAGTTCTGCAATGGAATTAATCTTGGTGCCCATAGAATGAAATGAAGTAGATTTAAAGACCTATTCAACAATGTAACTTTTAGCTGTGTTGACTTTGGGGCAAAGTTCCATACAAAGTTGGGCATGGTCCTTTATTTCATATCGTTAGTTTGCGACAAAACCGTGATAACTCAGAAGATCTATCATACCGAGATATCACGGTTTTGCCGCAAAGCAGCGATATATTATCTTCATAATATATCTTTTATCTTAAAGTTTAATGACTGAACAAGTGAACAAATGAGTTACAACCTTCATTATATCCTAATGTTACTTATTTGGGCATGTTCCGTCAGTCACCTTGCCTATTACCGCCAGGCCTGTCCAACTAGCACGTTCGATTCGAACTGTCAGTGCCACCCAGGGGAGTACATCAGTAGGGCCCCCCACGGCAAGCGGTGACGCACATCGCACACTCGCGAATGTTGTTCATCGAATATCTACATAGGTATTAACCCTTTGAACACCAGCGTCATCATATGATGACGGAAGTACATAAGCACTTCAAATGCCTGGGGCTCGATGGGTTAATTCGACCGCTGTCAGAGAATTGATTATAACAATAAACAATAAAAAGCAGCAATATAAAAAAGGTAGTAATTAAATATTTTTTTATAGGAAGCAAGGTTGCTTATTTTTCTGAAAAGGTAAGAGTTACGCGATAGAAAGAGAGCGTACTTCTACGTGACATTTGAGGAGTGTCAGTGACATTTGACATTTGAGGAAATGTACCTACTATTTCCTAACTAGTACGGAAAAGTAAACTTTGCGTAAATTTCTCTTTTTAAGGCACTTGTTATGAAAAAAGTCTTTCGATACACGTGTAAAAACTTCTATTAACTCGGGTGTTTGTCGCCTTCGTTTCACTCGGGCTCCAACTTTCACTCTCGTCGAAAAAAATTGTTTGTACTTGCATCGAAATTTACTATTTCAGTACAGGTACACAGAATTTTATTAGAGGTAAACAAAAGGTACCAAATATCTGTATATATTTCATTCTAATCCCACAGGTCCACCAGCCATCCTGAAGATCTTTTATAAAATGTTTTTAATCGTCGATCTACATACACCTTCAATGTTAAAATAAAATCCATTAATACATATATTCATTATTTTATAACAACTAACAAATGCGTAAACCACACTATAAACTGTCAGTACCGGTCATGTCAGTAACCATGCAAACCATTTTTCGACGGAATGCTATTTAATTCGTTCTTTCTTTGGTTTATATATATTATTGTATTTAAGATTTTTTTCTACTCCCGTACTGTTATTTGTCATTTACATGGTCGTGAATACACCATTAAGCCCCTACCTTACAGATGTCAAGATAAGTCTATATTGTCTATTCCCTATAAACGCCTTCGGGTATACACGCAGTGCGTTTTTTGCATTTTAAAACACCTCGTGTATACAAGACTTAATGAAATACATGGCTGCCAGCCTAATTTAAAAAAAAATCTGATGAACAGTAAACCATAGAGGAGCTTTTTTTTCATTTTAACCTCTCCCGCCCGACCTTTATGATTAATAAAATTGTGTTTGACTAAAGGTGCGTTTAAACCAAAAGAGCATTCGCTGTTCTAGCGCCTGTTCTACGAAATCAACCAATCACGTTTTGTGTACCGATCGAATTTCGTAGAGTGGGAGGTTAGAACAGCGAATGCTCTTTTAATTTAACCGCACCTTAAGAATATTTCTAAAATTTACAATTTTATTTAAAAATAAATGTGTGGTCGTAGAAAAAGTATTGTATGCAACATTGTTTACGTAGGATGCCCTGAAAATTTCGGGAATTTAATACTTAGGAACGTATATTTGACATGTGTTATACCTCTTTCTTACAAGCATAGTCTCATTATTCGAAAACACTGGCCACTTAGAAAAAAAAAACAATGTCCGATTTTCAATTGTTTTTTAAAGTCGTTGAGTCGCTGGTGAAAATGGAGCTGTCCCGCGAAAGTTTTAGAGCAATGATTTATTATGACTTTAAAAGTGGATTAACACAACAACAATGTGGAGACCGATTAACTATTGCTTTTAGTAGTGAAGCACCTTCAAAGACGACCATATACAGGTGGTATTCGGAATTCCAACGTGGCCGTGTGTCTCTTGCGGATGACGTACGTGAGGGTCGACCGAAAACGGCCGTTACCGATCAAAACATCGATGTTGTTCGCCAACTGATAAAGGAAGATAGGCATGTTACATATCGGGAGATTCAGGAGACTTTAGGCATTGGAATGAGTCAGGTACAAGTTATTTTACAACAAGAGTTGGGCGTGCGGAAGTTATTTTCCCGGTGGATTCCTCACTTGTTATCTGACGACAGAAAACGGTACGTGTCAATTGGTGCCGCAAAACTTTAAAAAGATTTAATGGAGGAAGCTCAAGTGCCGTTTTTAGTATTGTGTCAGGTGACGAATCATGGATTTACGCATATGAGCCTGAATCGAAAAACCAATCTCGAGTTTGGGTTTACGAAGACGAACCGAAGCCGACAAAAGTTGTTCGTTCTCGCAGCACGATCAAAAAAATGGTAGCCACGTTTGTCTCCAAATCGGGTCACGTGGCGACTATCGCTCTTGAAGATCGAAGAACTGTCAATGCCGATTGGTATATAGGCGTTTGTTTACCGATTGTTTTTGCTGAACTGCGAAAAACTAACCCTAACCGCCGTATTATACTACACCATGATAATGCCAGCCCTCACACCGCTCAGAAAACAGACGACTATCTGAAGGGCGAAAACGTCGAATTACTGGACCATCCTCCGTACAGCCCCGACCTAAGTCCCAACGATTTTTTTACTTTCCCGAAAATAAAGAATCGGTTGCGTGGTCAGCGTTTTCAGACCGCGGAAGAAGCAGTCGACGCTTATAAAATCGCCATTTTGTCAACCCCCACTTCAGATTTCAATAACTGTTTTAAAAACTGGTTTCAGAGAATGAAAAAGTGTATTAAACACAAAGGAGAATACTTTGAAAAACAATAAAAGTACTTTTATTTCATTAAAATGCGTATTTTTTCCGATTCCCGAAACTTTCAGGGCAACCTACGTAACTGAGTCAAAAAATGGTCGTGGCGTCTTTAATAACAATTTTCGGCTTCGCCTCAAATTGTTACCCACGCCACTCACCTTTTTTGACCTCTCGTTAAACAAGGGTTGCATAAAATACTATTTCATGCGTCTTTTGGTAGGTATTATCTCGGCACTTTTATGATAAAATCGTTGGAAACGCAATACATTTTCTTTTTGTTTACATCGGTGATGACATGTATATGAGGAATGTCGTGCGTAGACGACATAAAATCGCATTTCATGTTCTAGAGCATAAAAGTAAAATTGTTTTCTTATGCTAAGATGGGCTAAGGTAATCGGTCCCAACAGCCAATATTATAATATTATAAGCGTATAGCTGACAAAATTTGTTATATTTTTTATTTAATATTAGAATTCTGTATTTTCTGTCATTAAACTAAGTAAATCACATAAAATAGAAATCGATTATCGTTCAAAAATGCTCCGAAATGTTTGACGGAAGAAAACCGAGCATCTGAAGCCTGATCACAGGTTGAAAAAAAAAAAAAAAAAAAAGGAGTTGGCGGGTATTGGTTGTATATTTTTTCTTCTTTCGCTTTACGAAAATTGCAGTGAAAAATGTATTTTACTATTTTACTTTCCTCGCAAATGAAGTGAAAAGTAGAGTATACAACGCGGTCTAAGTATACAACTTCGCATCGCTAAGACCAAAAAATTGCCTCTGTTAAAAATGGGTCACTTTATGCACTTGTACAATCTACGAGTACTATTTTTGGCAAATTGAGAAAAACATAAATCCACGGTTTCCATTTCGATATTACTGTTTGTTTGATGTAGTACTTGAGTAAGTTGATATAAATGTTATGGCACTAAATATATTGCTTTATTAAATTACACAGACAACATAACCTCAAGACGTAGCATAGCCGGGCAACCCCCTCTGTCACGCATACGGTGAATTCACTCCATATTAGAGCCACGCCTCCATTGCTAACTTCAGTCTGCGGCCGGCGTTCATGAGATAATTACGAAAGTTTTAACGTGATTTACGTCATGCAAAATGCATTACTGTTGCGTGAAATTGTGTGGCAAGAATACAAAAAACATCTAGTGTGCAAAAAGATGGTATTTCGTTTCACAAGTGACCAATTTTTTATAAATTTCAATTAAAATTAAAAATAGTTTAAGCATAAAATCTAGTGCACTCGTTGATGTCTTTTTACAAAGTCTCTTTCTAATACTTTGCACGAAGTATAACTCCCTCCTTGTCTAGCGTAACGAGCAGGTAGGCCATCTGAACTAGGGATGACCGTAGAGTATGTTTGTTTACTATCGATAAGGTAACTAAAGATAAATTAAAATCTTTATTCTCAATCGTACCAAGCAACAGACTCTGCGGTGGAGTCTCCGTATCCGAACTAGTGATGTCTATGCCTGCAGTCTGTTTACTATCGATAAGATATTACGATTATATTCAATTATCCTCAAATAAATTCTGGTTTAGTGTAAAGTGTAGAAGTATAATTTTCAAAAATACTATTATGTTAAATAATATTGTGTATCTTCTCTAAATGCCCAAACAAGAAAGAAATGTGGATGAATGCTACAAAACGGTCACATGATTGGTTTCCTGCTCCTAGCAGTGTGATATGTTCTCGACACTTTAAACCGGAATATTTCAAATTAAAAAAAAATAATAATAGACGAATTTTATATACAACGTATTTTAATGGTAGTTTCTTGGTTACTTTGTAACTACGAGTTAATGATTGTACAAATAAAAGTATATTTTGTAAAATTGTTTTAGTTATTGTCTCACAAAAGATATATTGTGACATTAATATTTGACCGCAACTTTGTCTGCGTGGATGATGATGATCAAATAACTATCCTTTGTCCTTTCCCGGATCTTAAACTATCTCCATTCCAAATTCCATCTAAACCGGTTTAAATGTGAAGATGAAGACACAGCAGACAGATAGTACAAATATTTGTTTTATATAAAATGCATTTCAAGCTAGCATCATCATAACC
>JALPQI010026275.1:0-11468 GCA_025490895.1 Thaumatotibia leucotreta | reverse complement strand
AGTAGGTAGGTAACAAAAACAAGTCGTGACTAGTCAAAACCTGTGAGTAATGTAGCATTTCGTAGTTACTTAGATTTTCAAAGCAATCAACGAGTTTTCAACTTAATATTACAAATAACAAAGGCGGTTTCTGTACTGGAACAACGCTGTAGGAATAAATATGACTGCTAGTATAAATATTTCCAAAGACATTTTTTCATACTAGTGAAAATAAAATGACTGAAAAATGAACACTGCACAGTGCACAGTGTAGGTACCTATATTGTTACGTATGGTCGACTCCAAGAATATGTTAAAGATTTTGATCCTTTTGCCTACGACATACGTTTCAAAATGTAAACATATTACTAGAATTAATTAATTAACATCCTAATTTTATTTTATTGTTTTTGACATATATATATTTTTTTATTTTATCAATAAATGAATATGAATATATACCTAGATGTAATTGTGATAACAACTAATTACATATTTTTCATATTTTGTCAGAGTCATTTAAAAAAAATTGCGCAATAAATACCACGTGGCAGATTTTCCATCGAGCGAAGCCTGGCAAAAAAGAGAGAGGTAATTAGATTAGATATGGGACTTTTTTCAGCAATTGTTTTAGTTATTTTGTATGAAACTTTGGGCTCTAACTGCCACAGTTAATTTTCGCGAATTAAATATTTATTCTTATTTTTTTCTAATTAGAATATAAAACAGATCACAACCTTAACCCTTTCTAGGGCACCAGTCTCAAAAACGACCACCCTATAGCACTATCTTTCTGTATTTTTTTCTTGTACGATACGAATTACCACTTTTTTTTTAATTAGACACGTTGGTAATTTTCGTGTTGGTATTTTACTATTGTGTGTCTTTTTACATTTGGGTCGTCAGAATGGCATTCTACACGATGATAAAATACAGTAGACGCAATACTTCAGAAAGTACCAAATCTAAAATGTCGCAAAAAAGTGGTATTTTTGTATTAAACCCGACAAATTACGGGACTATTTAAAATGAGCAAATAATGTTATATACGAGTAGAACAAATTCACAAACAATAAAAGTTGTTTTTTTATAAATATCTTTATTTTATTTATTTAAGCAACACGATACAACATTTATATAAATCATAGTTCCTAAAGAATACTAAAGTAAACATATAACTTAATAAATAATTTGTTCCTAAATCATATTAACATGAATGCTTCATACAAACATACAAGTTATGTTTTTTTTATCGAGGGAAGATACAGGAAGTCTAGACGGGTTTGTAGGCTGTAACGTTGCAATAGGCTAGTTTCTAATTTGTCATTCACTCTATTGATCGTTGCAGTTTACTGTAAATATCAAATATTTATTTATAATATGGGACCTTACTTTGGATTCAAGGACCAAAGTTTTGCATTTGAATACGACTGCCCTCAAATACTCCTCACGAATTTATTGCATATTGTGACGTCACTGTGGTCCTACCGCAAATTTCGAAATCCGGGTACTTTAAGGATTTGCCTCTTTTTACTCAAACGAAAGCACCATTAGAGTGACAGAGACAAATCTGCGAAATTCACGAATTTCGAAGTTCGCGGTAGTAGGTATCAGTGGTAGAGGTCTCGTATGGGAAAACAAGAAAATTGCTATGTTTACGGGGAAATAATGCATCTGCGGGGAAATATACATACAAAACGAAGTGTGTTTGTTTTAATGTACACACGTAAGTATAAAATGTGAATACTCTTAACAAAAATTGTAACCACGTGCTATTTCGTCTCTAACGCATATTTTAGAACGGAATCCCAATTCAATGTTTCAGGCTTTCAATATTTTCAGTAAAACGGTGAGATGAAACTTTGGCAAGCTTTTTTGTAAAGAGTTGAGCTTCATAAGAGTCATCTCAACGTAAAAATTGCATAGAATAATAATGATCCCGTGTTTTGTTACATCAAGTCGAATTCATATTTTACAATGAAAATGCAAACACATTCAGTATAGTGGTTCTTATTCTTACTGGACCATTTTACTGAAACACGTGGTATTTATTTCCTTTAGTGAGTAGCCATTTTCGTTTGCTGTTCAACATGAATATTTTGTCTGGTATAAAAATATAAAGTTTTAAAACGAAGTATTCAGTTATTACATCTGACTAATAGTTAGCTAGGTAAGTAAAACTTAATCACATAAGAGGGCGTATCACATAAGGCGCGTCGACAATTTTCACATACATCCAGGATCTTGTACGCACATGTATTATTTATTTTGATAAGCGATTACGTTATGGCATCTGGCGGTCTTACGTCCTTATCGCGAGCGACGTTATCCGTGACGTAATAGCCCTAGTCCAAACAGTTTTTTGCACCCTATATCGCGGGTGCGCCGGCCACATAAAAGCAGTGTGAAACGTTCAGGATACACATTACAAGTGTAGCGGCTGAACAAGCGCGAACTGAACGCGACGCGCCGCGCCATTTTCAAATTCAAATATCGAACGCGCGTCGTTAGATTCGAATTTGTGATGTGCCAGTGATATTGACTGTGAGAGTGATTGAACCAAAGATATTTTTTAATCTGTGATAATTAATTTAAAAAGCAATGGATTTCACGATCTGCAACAAATGTTCCTCGGAAAAGCAGGAGTCGTTTAAAAACGGTAAATACTGATATATTATAATTTTTATAGGTTATTCATTGAGCTGACCATTGTTGAGGGTATAGGTAGTATTAGATACTTTATAAATTTCATTATAAAGTTATATCGTAGTTATCTACATAGCTGTCGAGTGTGACGTAACTTTCCTGAACCGGTATAGGTAACATAAACAATAGATATTGTCCCATACAATCGTGTAAAGCATCAACTGATATTACTTTTACTGACCAGAATAACTGCTGTAGGTACTGTAATTGATATTGTAGCTTATCAAACAAATACAGGAAGGAACGAATTCAACTTTTACCTTTTCAATAGTAGTAGGTAACTATAAAATATTGTTTCCGAAAGTTAAAGGAAAAGTGTCTTTAGTCGTGTAGGCACTATAGCAGGGAAATCAAATAGTTTTTAGTATTATCAATGACAATATTAAGAATATGACTAAATATCCGATAAGCATTGCATTACTTACATCTTAGGTTATATCATCTAGGCTTAGGTTATTCATATTAGGTCATACAGTGCTTATCGATGAGTCGATATTCAAGTGAATCGAATTTTGTTACTAATGTATGAAATCATTATAAAGACATGGTTTAATCTCCAATCAGCCGAAATTAAAGGCAGGTAAAAAAAAACCAATTAGCATGCAATAGACCACAATAAACGAGTGCATAATAATATCATGAGATATTAGCCTACGTTATTTCGTTACTAATAGAATAGATTGTTGAAAAAACACCAAAATATTAAGTAACTTTTTAATACTATCTCGTATGCCAATATCATCAGGCAGTTAAATAGATAAAAAATATTTAAATCTCTTGGGTATTTCGTTCAAAACCTTACTCATTGAGTAATTGAGTATGTTTACCTATTTGGGCTTTTGATAAAACTAATGATGACCTAAAATATACTTAAATATTTTTTTGGTCAAAATTACCCTTATCTTGGATTAACCACATTTTAATCTCTTTCAGACATAAACACAGTGATTAGCAATGAGATGAATTATTGAAAAACGGGAGCTTAAAGTATTTTTTTGTTGTTTATACACATTAAGCTCGTAATTAAGAGGATTAAAACGGGAACAGATTCATCTCAGCGCTCATTATCTTATTATTGACAGTTCAAATTTCACTTAATTCTTCATTAGAAAAATAATGAGATGAATACATTTAAATAAGTTTCCCTTAACGTAAATATTTAAGTGGATGACAAATAATACCGCCAGAAAAGGAAAGTTACTTCGTGACTAATACGTCAATAAGTTTTCATATATGTAACAAATGCGGAAACAGATGACCGCAAATTTAACAATTACATCATAACCACAAGGAAATGACCTGCAACGGAGGTTCATCCTTTAACTGCGAATACTATAAAATCGGACCGGTAATTCTACGTTTACTATTCATAGTTATTCAAATTCGTGTTTACTTGCGCATCAGCCATATGCTTTCTCGCGCCAGTCAGTGTGATTTATACTGCGGTGCAAACAATGCCATTCGGCTATTGGCAACCACGCCACAGACTCAGGCAATCCGCAGGAGCTACTATAGCTTACGGTAAACTTAAATTAACTAAACCAAGAAACTTACAACCTGCTTCAAACATAGCTGATTCATATACATGCCTAATTCACAGTTACCGAACTCAAGGTTGTCAATGAAGAAATCGCTGAATCAAAGCGGATATATTACTAGGTAGCTTTCTAAGCGTGAGTAATATCGGGCCAGACTTTTGCAGGCTTCCCTACCCTTCTCGCGATGAGTCCATGAAAATTCGGGAAATTCATGACTCACCAGCCAGCCGATCGGCGGAAAAGCCGCCATTTAAACTAATTACCGTCTGAAAAACACTGATGAAAGCTGTATCATTATGTCAGCAGACATGAACAAAAACGCACGCGCTGGGAAACTGCGGCAAAAACAATTGTAATCTCCCGCTACTCGTACTCGTATTGCAATTACAAATTGCATTCCGTCTGTCGCACTGTTATTACACTTCTCTGCCAGTAACCGTAAAGCAATTTAAAAATAAGAGAACTATTCGAATTTAACATTTCCAAAACGCCTATTCTAATGAAAGCATAATTCGATTTTGAAATTTAAAAACATAGATCGACTCTACCGCCCACAAAGTAAAAACAAAAGGTTTACATTCGGTGCGTTATTAATCATGAACTTTAATAATCATGTATATTGACACTATCAATAAGCGGTCACGTACAATACCGAGGGCTTGTTAAGCACGGGACAAAAAACGTGTTAAAGTAAATAGTTCGACCGCCAGTACGAGCCATACGCGGTAAAAGTTACGACCAGACTCGTTCCCAGACGAGCAGTATACAAAGTGATACGAATGTCCACATATTTGTCTCTGTTGAGGTTAGTATAAAATAGTAGTTTATTTTGTATGCCTACGTATGAACGTGAATCTCTACTTTAATCTGTGTCACAGAGTCTTTTCCCAGACTCGAGATGTTTTTGTAGTTTGCTTTCTTATTTTGCTTTTTTTGCATCTTGTGTGCTGTTCATATTTGAAGGACAGTCTGTACAAGTAATTTGCTTTTGTGGAATCCTTTATGGGTGGAAACTAAATCATGAACTTAAAGCTACTGAACTATGTAGTTTCTTTCCTGAATAATTATTATATTTAAAATGATTTAATTGGTTGGTAATAAATTTCATAATTATTTAATGTTTTGCATTTATCTTATGCTATACTCTTGAAAGTTGTGAAATGAAATAAGCCTCTCGCCGATTTGATTTGCGATATGTGATTTACAAGGCAATTAGAAACAATCATAACGAATTATAATAGTGTCGCGAATAGTCGGTCCCACGTGCCGGTGCGATAAAAACTCACTTCGGATAGACTCATCGATGATTCACCACGGCCGAATAATCGCTTGCACAAGATTTGGAAAGGACATTGGAGTAGCTATTATAATTATTTAAATTTCCTGAAAAAAACGAACACTCCTAAAAAAAAATCTGATATTTATTATAGCTCGGATAAACAATTCTTCAACATTAACTATTATCACATATTGTAGTTTTTAAGTACCAAAAATGTTTATAGCTTCATTTAAATTAATTAAAAATCGTAATATTTTTTTACCTAACTTATTAAATTAAAAAAATATGTTATACTATGCTTGTAATAACTATATAATTTTCATGATGATATACAGTAATAGGAACTAAATATGCAAAGGAAGCAATACCGATATCAAAAAAATAATAAAAAGCATCGTCTCCGCAATCCGTTGAGCTTCTGTCCGGCCGTCGTAAGGGTTTTCGCATAATGTTTGACCGGCTATTTCATGTACGGTGCCGCTTTTCGGTACCCATTCATCGAGTGGAGGTTGCCTGTGCGCCGGTCTCGCACTCGCGACTCGCACCACGCCGGTGACACACGATTCGAACCGAATAGTGCGAATTCAAATAGTGCCTTCCATTTTTGAAAATTCGATGTGTTTTTGTTTTCAAGTGCTCGTGGTTTCTGATTGCGGCCAGTGATATAGTTTTGAACTTTAGTTTTCCGACAATTAGGAAATCGTGTTTGTTTTTGACGCGTGAATATGGACTTGCCTGAAGGAGCTACATCAATGCATTGTTCATGGATGTCTTTTTAACTGGTGTGTGTTGTAATTAAATAGTAATAATTAGAAAGTAATATAAACCAAATTATCATATTTTATCTCAGTACATAAAAGAGTGAACTTTTTTGGATATATAAATATTAATATAAAGTAGAATTTATCAACCTCTAAACCTATATTATTAATAAAAAACAAAAAATGTCAAAATTCAAAATAACAATCAAAACAAACAATAATAATCATAAATCGCTGAAACTTATCAATACACATGCGATAACATAAATAAATAAACGCGACAAAGCGGAACAGCACTATTACGACACAAGTGCACTACCTTTCCCAATACGTCATTGTTATTGTTAAAATCGATCGATGCTCGTTTTTGGAAGCCCGCCGGAGAAGACCTATTCAGCAAATCGTGTGTGAATGTTCAACAATCCGTCGGCAACATGTCAAAAGCATTTTTCCATGAAACTGTCTGCGATGACATTCGATACTCGTTTGTTTTTCGCATTCGGAAGCTAGATTACCTCCTTAATTATATAATTAGTTTTAAAGTACAGATTCAAAAATAAAGCTTAAAAAAGTTTTAAGTTTAGTATGCGAAGTCAATCATCATACGCGTTGATGTCGGTAGCATAGTGTTTAAATTTTCCTCTTGTGTTCTAAGAATTTGCTTTGCAAACTTATTAGATGATACCCAGTATTTGTGACATGGATATTGTACACCTCTTTTTACACCATTCCTTATGTAAGCTACGCAGAACTAAAGTATAATTTAAATATTTGCTCTTGGTTTTTAGGAAGCGCACGGAGTTAATCGTATGTTTGACTCTAACTGAAAATTAAATTAATGAAATCATAATCCATGTTACAATTTACCGCGTTTCGCTTTGAGGAAATTTAAATCAGACATCTATGACGTCTGCAAAAATGGGAAAATCCGAAGTAGGTATTGTCATGTTTCAATTTTCGCGGTAATGCACGCATCGCATTGTTTGATCTCGCGATTCATCCCACGGTGCTAACATGCTACTAATCGTACACAATAGCCACAGAGTAAAAAATGTACAAACGAAAACAAACGTAACTGACAGATAAACAAAATTTCAGCCTAGTAGTATTCAACTGTGGTAATAATAGCGTCATGTTTGGTTAACATACATTAAATTGTCAACGACACGGGTTGACCCAATGATTCACTGACCATTAAACTCGACTTTATCCTTATCTGACATAAAATATTACGTGTGAAATTCTAATACATCTAACTAAAGCATTTAATGTAGTTATTTAATAATACATCATAAACTAAAAAAGTTGATTATAAATCTGGCTACATTACGGCTAAAACCACAAAATAGAAAAATATCTTAACCACGCTGTGTACTGGGTTTTTCTATTTACAATACATATTTTCAGGACATTACATAATTATGTTATCATAATATCAAATATTTATAAAATAAAGGTGTATATAGATATAATACTTAAACATAAAATGATTAAAATGCAACGTAACCGTACCCAGGAACGAATCGCTGCATAAAATATTTTAATACATACCTATACATATGTACTTGAGCTAACTCACCAACTATATAAGTAATAAAGCTCAGGAAGCCAATCCTAGGTCGTAAAATGTCACTTTTACACAATCTTAAATGGTCGCTTTCTACGCGTGAGCACCCAAACCCGTTGCTGGTGGCGCTTTTTTAAAGCCTGGAAACATCGCCTCGCAGATTACTGGCCTCGGACCGTAAAACATATTTTACAGCCAACGCAAAACATCTCAAACTTCGATAACATTTATTTTAACATCAAAATCGAAAGTAATGTGTAATTTTGGCAAAATAACTCTTAAGCATTAAGTTTGGTGTAAACGGAATTGCTTGTGGACATTTTTACATGAAAGTAAAAAAAACTTTGAAGTTACAAAACTATAAAGTCAGCTTCTACAAATGGATAAGAAAGTCAGTTGAGATGAAGATAGGCGCTACGTATAGCCGTGTAGAGATGCTCCTATACTCATCCGGTAATCGCCAAGCTTATTATTTTTTATGTGACTCCTCGAGTACTTTAAGGAATGCAAGCTACTGTGTGAACGGAGTTCCGAAGTGTTCAAGAATGCATAAGATTGTATTGACTAAAATATTGGCACAAACAATACGAGTAGGTTCTGTATTTTCAAATAAAAAACGAAATAGTTAATGGTTAATGAATTAAATGAAGCCGTACGAATATTTGGCAATGTTGTCAAATGTATTAAATTCTTCGTAATTAGTTAAAGTTTTCTTTGCTTAATATCTATGTAACACAAGTACACAAAAACTTGCATTGCACACCCTATTTCGTAATGATGAAATAATAACTCTTTGATATCTTCGTATGCAAAAAATGTGTAAATACTAACACACTGATAACCTATTTAAATAAGGTAAAATTCTTAATACCTACCAACCATGCCGTAAAGATTATGGTTATCTACGGCTGAATAATTTAATTAGCATCCATGCTGATAACAATCAATCGATCTAGTTTTTGTCACTGTAATCATGACGAAATTATTAAAGCAATCATTTTTTGTGTTGTTGCAGGTTTTCCCAAAAAGCTTTTGGTAGCTCTATGCGTAGTACTAGTAGTCACCATGTGTCTCACGCCAGTCGACGCCCGACCGCACCACAAAAGACACGAGAAAAACAAAGAAGAAAGATCAAAAAATAAGCTAATGCCAAAAGAAGAAAGAATAAAGACTAAGGCGCCGCAGCCGCATAGGCCAAAGAATGTACCCCTACCCCTCCACACGATGTTAGCAAGGAAAATAATTAAGAAGCTGAAGAACACAAAGAGATTTTTCGAAGAAGAAAGACATCAAGTGAAGGACTCAATGGAGCACAGATACGGAAACCCAAAATGGCTCCCCAAAGTCAAGTTCTCTGAGATTCATAACCACACTTACGAGGGCCTGGAAAATGGAATGTCCAAGAAAAAAGTAAGTTTCATATTTCAATCCCAGTCCATTTAAGCATCGATTCGCATTTACCTGTTCAAATATTATTTCTAACGGACCTTCAACACCTTTTGATATAAATAATACTTAAGGTACTCTTTTGCACTATATTATGCAAACTTCTTAGTAACCTTTTGACGATCAACGACCCCAGTTCCGTCTGTCTATTTTGTAATTTTTGCTTATGACTAAAGCGAGTTATGACACGTCTACCAGCCGCCGGATATACTATTAAATAGGTCACTGATGATTCGTTTGGGTTAAATAATTTGAATTAAGTGATTCACATCATGAGATAAAGGTTCGTTTCATCATTACTTGTAACCTTTACTAATAATGTTTAGTTTTTCATTAATAACATTTCTTTAGCTTGGAAGAAAGTCTACTAGACTAGACTGAGATTATTCTTAAGATATACTTATATCAAACCTACGAAAAGAAATTACAAACATGTCAATTACCTAAGTAAACGATCGACTTAGCCGGTAAAACCTTCTCTTTCTGTTCATCGCGGGGGAGGACGGGTCGCGCCCATCTCTCATTTTCCGTTCAATGTTTTAAAATTATGTTTTAATTTTTGTTCTCTTTAAGTTAAAGATTCCCCGGCCACATTAGCCCGCTCCAGGCACCGCGGGCGCTTAAATGAGGCTCCGTCGGCCCAAATTACACGGCGCCGGCCCGCCGCGCGTTTATTTACTTCACATTGTACTTAAGGGCAATAACTAACAAATACAGGCCTTTATTTTCAATACCGCTTCGCAAATCGAGGCAATTTTTCGATCCCCGATATTACTTCATTTATTTCTTTATCAGCGCTCTAATTCATGAAATTAAATCGACGAAGTTCGGTTTCGCAGTTCAAACACATCGATTATCAATTCAAAAATTTAATTGAGAGGAATTATCGCTTCAAATTAATATAGCACCGCCTCCAAGCGCGACCAGATGAGAAAGGTCTTTGACAAACGGAGACCCGTATTGCGAAGCTTCGGATGTGCGGGTTCATTTGGAGCTGGTGCTTCATAAATCTGAGCTTTACGGGTGCGTGTTAGTGGGAGCCAGGCAAACAAAGAAGCGAGTTAAATATTCGAGGAAATTTGCATAGATCGACAGCGTCCATGGCGGCACGCGAGCCGATAACCACAGTCCATGCCGCGTATGATAATTGCTTCTAGACCATCGATTGTTCTTGCCGCCTCCAGCCGATATAAGGGATATATAAGCATGTGTAACGGGTCTTCTTTAAGCTCTTTTATTGTTTGCCGAGCACACATCTGGACCGCGACTTTCTATTACGTATTAGTATTAGACACCCACTAATTAGTACACAAAACTAATACGACACGAGACAATAAGCATGTGTGTATTGGTCGTTTGGTGTCTGTTCATATTAGGAGAGTTTTACGACCAACGCCGGCCACCAAGCTAACTTCTCACGCGGTGCAGTATTAGTCGCATAGTGTACACACCGTTGTATGTTAAATATTTCTGACGTTCGACGCGACATTCATCGATGTATGGCCACTTAAGAAATTCAAATATTTGACTTTGGGCAAAGGAAAGCGTTAGAATTCAAGTGATCTCAGCTCCGCTCTGGCTTTAGTTGACTTACGGGCCGTTTAAAATATTAAATAGCCCTCAAATGAGTCGTTAAAATATTGGAACTCAAGACTTAAGAACGGAAGAAGGTGGATTAGTTATCGGTGTAAATTCACTCGTTTTAATGTTTTAAATTGTGAATATCAGATAGGTTTCACTGTATTTACAATTAAAAGGGAAATGCAAAAAGGGAGATACAAATAATAATGCTTGATTTCTTAAGGTTCCGCATAGTTTTTGTAATTGCATTCATTTTTTAACCAACGAAATGCTGCTCGGTGACAAGAAATATGCATTTGCCAAAGTAAAGCTTAGCCGCGGAGCTATCACTGCGCGCACCGGCCGACGCGGGCGAGAGACAAGCGCTCTGCCTCGCCGGAGGACGCTAGAGTTTGTTCAGTATTTACGATTTAAACAAAACAACAAGAAATGTTAAAAACACATTATTTGCTCAAGTGAGACGAATGTGAACTTACGATTCCGGGCGAGCCGTTTGTCCGGACACGTTCTCGCCCTCGCGCCGCCTCTTTAGCGCAAATATACGGCGTATTGTCAGTTTTCAGCTTTAATACTTGCGTTTGCGCCAACGCTTTTATTATCGTTCGACAATT
>JALPQI010026274.1:0-12603 GCA_025490895.1 Thaumatotibia leucotreta | reverse complement strand
GAGGTTCCGGGTTCAAATCCCGGCGAGGGCATTATATTTGTGTATTTATTTATCACAAATATTTGTTCCTTGGTCATGGCTGTCTATGTATTTAAGTATCTATATGTAATGTATCTATCTATTATACTCGTATATATCGTCGCCTGGTACCCACATCACAAGCCTTAATTGAGCTTACAGTGGGACTAGGTCGATTTGTGTAACATGTCCCATGATATTTATTTATTATTCTTATAAGTGTTTTTAACTATCGGCCTTCAGACTACGAAAATATGAAAGAATTTTAATTAATAAAATCAAGAATCGGCTCTTAAGACCTTATGGCGAAAATCATTAAAAATACAAATTGATGAAACAAGCTGTAACTGTACTTTATATTGTCTGGCATCTTAATATACTTAATTAAATGGTATAAATAATCATTAAAATATAATTAAATTTAAAATAAATTTTTAAATTAGAACTAAGTAAACTATAGCAATAATACAGAACTAAAACTAAAGTAACCTATCAAATGAAAACTAAGTAAATCTAAAAAGTTGGGCCTCTACGGCATGGTGCCAAGGATGTAAACATACTAATATTCAATATGACAGAATGTACGAGTATGTGACGTTTAGTCAGACAAAAACTGCGTTAATTCCATAAATAAGTCATACAATTTACAATGCAATAGATTGTATAAGAGCATTTTTCTGCGATTTAAAATAAAATAAACAAAATTAGATGAAACCTGAAAGTTAAAAATTATACTATTTAGTTACTAGAACTTCGAAATAAGACGTTTTCATAGAAAATTACCGTGACGTGGCTATCCGTGAATGGCACCATCTCGCAAGTTTCCTGTATAGATACATGTAATTACCGGAATATCTTAATATAGTGATGCACCAGATCGCCCCTCGCTAGCTGGCAGATAGTGCATACTGCGTCTCCTAGCAACAGGTAGCCTAGGCTCAGACTGTGGCTATCCGAGAATGGCACCATCTCGCAAGTTTCCTGTATAGATAGATGTAATTACCGGAATATCTCAATATAGTGATGCACCAGATCGCCCCTCGCTAGCTGGCAGATAGTGCATACTGCGTCTCCTAGCAACAGGTAGCCTAGGCTCAGACGGTGGCTATCCGTGAATGGCATCATCTCGCAAGTTTCCTGTATAGATAGATGTAATTACCGGAATATCTCAATATAGTGATGCACCAGATCGCCCCTCGCTAGCTGGCAGATAGTGCATACTGCGTCTCCTAGCAACAGGTAGCCTAGGCTCAGACGGTGGCTATCCGTGAATGGCACCATCTCGCAAGTTTCCTGTATAGATAGATGTAATTACCGGAATATCTCAATATAGTGATGCACCAGATCGCCCCTCGCTAGCTGGCAGATAGTGCATACTGCGTCTCCTAGCAACAGGTAGCCTAGGCTCAGACTGTGGCTATCCGTGAATGGCACCATCTCGCAAGTTTCCTCGCCTACTCTGTGAACAGAAATAATTTGATAGTGATAAAAATAGAAAAGGAAGAACATAACTTTGCTTTTCCGCCATATAGGACGTGTAAGTTAATTAGTGCAACCCGCTTGCGTATTTTTTGCATGCAATTAATTTTCCCATCCTCCCGCCGCAAAAATAAATAAGCAAATAAACCACTACCAGTATAGTACATTACGACACAAGTGCGAAAAACATGAAATTCGAAACGAGTGGCGACTGGCGATGTTTTAAAACACGACCGATAGGGAGTGTTTTAAATCGACATGAGTTACGAATTTCGTTTTTGCACGTGTCTCGTACGACGTTTTTTAGTACAGATGGCCCTCTGAAGTTTTGAACCTGACGTAAAATGACCCACTTCTCGCACTAGAGCCTAAAAAGTACACCATCTGTGCTAAAAAAAACTATATTCGACACGTGTTTCGCCTGTCTACGAGGCATAGACTATAATATTCTGTATTTTTAGATTTTCTTAAACATAATGGCAAAATGGAACTTATTGATTCGTCATGTTACAAATAACTGAGCAAGTGTCTATTGTCATGGCGTTAGAGTGCATATAGGGTATCAATGGAAGGTCTTTTAAAATTATATGCATAGTGATCTTAATGATTGATTACATAGCGATATCAGTGGTATGGGCCAAGACATCAACGATGGCTGCCCCATAACTCAAAGCGAGGACCCGGCAGGTCAGGGGTTTTGTCAGCCTTCGTAGCCTAGTTGGTAGTGACCCTGCCTACGAAGCTGGAGGTTTCGGGTTCGAATCCCGACGAGGGCATATTTGTGTATTTATTTATCACAAATATTTGTTCCTTGGTCATGGCTGTGTATGTATTTAAGTATCTATATAGATACATACACATGTATCTATCTATTATACAGGGCGTCCCACGGCGATGCCACATGGAGGGAAAGTACCTTAAATATCATAGATAGCGTATTTTGCTGAAAGAATACTTTATTTTATTTTCAAAATTAAATAATACTGCATTAAAAAAATCCAAAAAAATTTTGCTTTTTCTAGGCATCTAACCTACTTTAAAACAAAAAAAAATTTTTTCGTAATTTTATTCTGTCATTCGAAAGAATGGATAAAAAATAACAATTTTCCCTAGGAAACATAGTATCTAAAACTAAAAGAATAACCAAAAAAGTTTGGTTCAAAATTAGAAAAAAAAATGTAGTCGGTTCGATTTCCGGGTGAAGCAAGTATTTTTTTGAAAAACTTTGAATGCAGAATTACCACATTTTAAAAATAAAGTCTTCTTTCAGCAAAATACGCTATCTATGATATTTAAGGTGGCATCGCCGTGGGACACCCTGTATATATCGTCGCCTGATACCCACACCACAAGCCTCAATTGAGCTTACCGTGGGACTAGGTCGATTTGTGTAAGGATGTCCAAAAATATTAATGTAATGAGTGGTAACTCACTTGAAGGCCTGCAGCGCTGTGTCGACAAGTTCTTGTAGCCGAATGAGCGCGGGCTGCAGGCCGCAGATCGCTAGTTGCGATCGCGGAGATTCTGACTCCGACTCTGAGGTGCTTAGGGCTGCTAGCTTCTCCGCTAGGGTACGGAAACAATAGTGCATTACTGCAGACGCCGGGAAAGATGGGCTCATCGGCTGAGTAGCTATGGACGGCCGAACGTAGTGAGGCTGGACAGTGATACGAAACCGGTAAGCCCATTTGGAGCATTCCATGGACTGTCCCGTACAAACGCGTGTATATTTCGATAATTTGAGTTTCCTTCCGAGTTATTAGTTATTATATATATTTTTGAGCAATTTTCGACTCCTCTAGTCACGAAAGAGAACTTCGATAAACCCACAATTTTGAGGTAAACCGTGTTCGTACGGGACATCGGTGGACTTTTTCGTGGAATGCACCATTTCACGGCGAGGCATGTAAAGTGCTTTTCTCAAACATATGCAATGAAATAAAAAATACGACAATCAAAACAGAATTTAGCTGTTTAGCTTCATGAAAACCGACGCCATGTAAAAAAAAAATTACTTACCGGCTTAGGCAGTTAAATTCGTATGAAAATCCTTTACTATATCTCGAGATTATACGCCTGTAACGTCATACTTTAAAGCCTATTGTGACAAACATAATGACAACATTTCATTGCATGTTTAAGAAAACATATTTAAATAGTTAGACAGATTATTCAGTCAACGATAACAGTCACACTTAGGCAAATAATTCAGTCAACTGGTACTTCTGGGTCCAATTTGACGTAAGTGATGTCAACATGTCACTTTGATCCATCCTAGCAGGGAAGAAAAGACCCGTATTCTAAAAGACGGCGTGAAATCGTAGACTGTGTCACAAGGGAAAATGGTATATTTCCGGCGTGGGCGTATATTGAATCCTGCATAGAGCGACGGATTCCACAATTGAATCCCAACCGTAGGTAATTCTAAAATGGAAACCTGAGCGTAATGAAGGATTCAAGCATTAACACCCAAGACGAAATAATGTTAATACCGTGTGACATATACAGCTTTTCACACCACCTATAAGAAAAATAAAAGATATATCACACATTTAATATTTATGCAAATAAATAATCGATTCTGAAGACATTTTTATCAATTATAAACGTTATTTTAATATTTCATTGTAATTTTTTAGGCTAGCAATAGAAATTCCTTGAACAGATAAGCGCCACTTTGATCCCTCCTAGACGAGAAGAAAAGACCCATATTTGAATAGGTGGTGTGAAAAAAGTATTTTGTCAATTCTATAAGTATGTGTTGTCAATTCTACATTTTCAATAAAATAAATATGAATATGAATTTTAGAATTATAACTAACGTGAGACTCAAACATATTAAAATATTAACGAACTGAGTTACTCACGTATTAAAGTCGATGATTGCTCGACATGACGTACGCATCAGGCTTTAGCCGAGGGTGCTCCGGATGAGAGCCCTCTTAATGGGTCAAAACATGTCGAGCAATCATCGACTTAAATACGTGAGTAGCCCGGTTCGATAATATTTTCATACAGTGTGTAAGTCTAATACGGGCGATCAATTACACCAGGCATGGGATTCATTAGTGCAATCATAAATTACAAGTTTTTTTTTAAAGTTACTCTTAATTATGACCCCACAGAATTTTTTTAAGATTATCGGAGAAGCAATGTAGGTACGAACATTTGTTATTGTTGACATGGCAGGTATGTCATCTGCTTTTGAAATTAGCTGTCAACGAGTATTTAACTCGCGTATGTTGCTCTACATTGCGCGCCGAATTATTTTGTATGGAAAAATTTGTTGCTTCAATTTTAAGTAAAAGTTATTTGAATGTACTTATTATGTCGTAAACTAACACCCGTTAAGAGCTTCGCCCGTATTAGACTTACACCCTGTATAATATGAATATGACGTACCATCATGCAGTACAATGGGCTTGGCTAGAGCGATCAGTAGCGTATGAGCGAGGTACTTGTAGGCGGGGTGCGACGGCGATGACAGAGCGGTCACCGCCGCTGTCAATAGTTGCGGGATTGAGAATGCGCCGTTCTGGAAAAAATACTATTTTATTTATCTATAAAAAACCGTGGCCATGACGTCAGGACTCCTGACAGGACGTGTCAGTGACGTGGACGTAACGTGAGTGACGGCAGGAAGAATACATTTGTCACCACCCCAATTCTTCCCGTACACTATAGTGCATAGATGTAATATTTTCTGAGAATAATTATACATCTAACCGAAAATTCTTTAAGATTTTTGAAATTTTTTGATTAAGCTTGCTTTCCACGCACGCCATTACTTGCATGTATCCTGGGAGTGTAGAAAAGTGAAATTCTCTAAGGAATTATAGAAATGTTAGTACGTTTTTTTATTGCTCGCAAGTGTGATAAAAACAATGTATGCATCAATGATAAATTAATTTACAATGGTAAAGTCAAAGACAAAATAAGGTGTATATAAAAATGCTCAAAAAGATGTCCCGGTGTACTTTAATTCTGTGTAATAAGAACGTCGTGTAACAACTCGCCTACCCTCCACTTACAATATGAGTATTACTTGCCGCAAGTCATTAATGAGGGTAGGCAACTGCCAGGTAGAACCAATCTGAGATTGCTACTCGAGGGTATAAAAGGCGGTGACTCTGCTCGGGACGGGCACTTCGTGTCTGACTTTGATCATGTAAACTAAAGTGTTTAGTGTGAGATAATAAATGTAGTGATTGGGAACTACAGTGTTATTACTACCTCCCGGATATCCCCACACCCAAGTGAAGGTTTCAGTCGTAACATATTTATAAGAGGATTATTTCGATACATTTAACTATGGCTACGCTACAAACGAGAAAGTTGGTCAAATTACCTGATATTGTTGCGGCAGCGCGTACCAGTCCAGAATGCGAACTACGGGCATCAACGCGTCGATAAAGGCCGCTTGAGGTGCTGTTAGGGAGGAGTCAGCGCTATCTGTGACAAAAAAATAATTTTAACAAATTGTTATGATAAAAAGTATTGGAAATGTTAAAAAGTATCCAAAAGGTAAAAAAAAAGATTTTTTTTTGTGGAATTTGACATTAGGTCTCATATTTTTTGTTTATTTTGATGTCTAAAATGCATAGTTAAAATCTTTATTTTGCTAACTTTACAACTTCATTATGAGTACCTACAAGTTACGCGTTGGGCCGATTCAGGATAATTTATAGCCTTTCTTTACTTGTACAAAACAGGATTTTATTACTGACATTTTTATACAATCATTGTCGTCATTTTCATATTTCGACTTTACTGTATTTGAAATTGTTGAAGTATCGTTTTTTTATACTTGGGCGTGTTTTTTTAAGTAGTCATTTTTATATGTCGTCATATCGCCGGGAATAGTGCAATATTACGTAACTAACAAAGCAGCAGTTCAGAGTCAGACACTTAATTTTACCCTAATTGAATTTGTTAGTTACGCGGTATTGCACTATCGCCGATGATATTTACTTATAGTAAATTCCCGCATTCCTCATTATACACCGTGTTTTTATTGATTTTCGTTAAATTTTAGGGAAGCTTATTTAGGTCAAAAAGAAGAAACTAGTGTCTTAATTCTTACTGTTATTGAGTTATTTAAAAAATAAGTTTATTGACTGCACAAGTGTATTGCAACCTTTATTACATCCTAATGTTACTTATTTTGACATGTGCCGTCAGTCGCCTGAGATTTTATTCTTAAGGTTCTCTCACACTTGCCGTTACAATTATTAGGTATGTATGAAAACGAAAAAAAAAATTGTACGAAATTAACTAAAGCCGATATACCAGGCAACTTCTATTGGACGTAGTTTAGCGAAAAGGATCCAACCTCAAAAAATTGTCATTTAAAATAATGACTTTTGTTTTTGACAGAAGGTTGAAGTTTTATTGACCCATTTTTGTGGGTTGAATCCTTTTCCCTAAACTACGTCCTATTAATGTCCCAACTGTCCCAAGTAACCTGACCTATTTAACGGAAATCAATAAAAACACGGTGTAGAATCAACACTCACCTCGCACTTTAACTACGATAGCAAACAGATTGCAGTGCAAATCCGGCGCGAAGATGTCTTTCCACTCGGTGGGCAATTCCGCCACGTGGGCGGACGGCTCGCGACGAGCGCACTCCGCGCGGACTGAACTGATGAATTGTTGCACTGCTAGGAAGAGGCTGAATACTGAGCGCGCCAGCATTACCACCTAAGGGCAAAGTGTCGTATAATAGTACATTACATGCCAAGGAGCCGTGTGGTGACGGCAGTAAGAATACATTTGTCACCACCCCAACTCCTACTGCGGGTGTCGTAAGAGTCGACTAAGGGATTCAAGTGTCACTGACCATTATTTGATAAAAGATTGATGATGGGCAGCAGCGTCATCATAGTGGACACATTACTGCGATCACCAATCCGCTTGCCCAGCGTGGCGATTATTTACCTCCTAATGCGTTTATATGCATAGTTAATAGGAGAGGCCTATGCCCAGTAGTGGACTATCATAGGCTGATGATAATAATGATGACATGCCAAGGCCGTTTAAGTAGGAATTGCCTCGGAGGACGTGCAATTGTAGGCCGAGGCGAAGCCGAGGCCGACAAACATGTGATCCGAGGCTTTCCCATTTAACGGCCGAGATATGTATTAGGTGCTTCTTATTTTTGCAATTTTGTAGGATGTTCGAACCAATACAGGAGCTCTTTACTCTCCCGATTACAACTAAGGTAAAAGATATTTGTTCTTTTTTTAATTATTATAAACAAAAATTAGGGGTCGCTACCGAAGTAATAAAAAAACAACTACTCATTTTGCCTTTCTTGAACTTTGTACTTCGATAGCGACCCCTTAAGACGACTAAGGGATTGACCATTTATTTATCGAATACTGATGGCGGGCAGCAGCGTCATAATAGTGGACACAATACTGTAATCACCAACCCGCTTGCCCAGCGTGACTATACAGGGTGGAAAAAGATTTTGGGTCAGTGAGGGCAGCTATCAGATCCCGTGTAGCTACGTGAAAATGGTCTTAGAAGACCTTCCCGCGATTTTCAATTAAAGAAGATTAGCGTTTTCAGATTTTGGAAAAAGTATACAGGGTGCGAGGAAATGGTCATTTTTGAGAAACTTTTTTTTTGATGCCAATCGATCCTGTTTCTGTTCAGGATCAAAAGCTTGTATGGGACCAAAAAAAATTTTTCGGCTAGAAAAGCCGCAAATCGGGATTTAAAATTCCCATACAAATTGTTTGAAAATTAAAATTATTTTTTCACGCTTAATTTTTTTATGCCAATCGATTCCATTCCTATCCAGTACCAATAGTTTCCCAGGGGTCAACTTACGGCAACGTAAAAAAAAACAAAAATAAAAAATAAACTGTTTTCATACATACTATGGGAAAAAAGTGAAAATTAATTACATTATCTGTGACGCTAATTAATGTTCCTAATGATTTCATACAGTATTATTATTATCATTTAGCATAGGACGACTAATTATCGTGACAGATAAAGTAATTAAGGTTTCACTTTTTTTTCCACAGTAAAAGTATGAAAACGGTTTTCTTGAAATTTTGGATTTTTTGTACATTGCCATAAGTTGACCCGTAGGAAACTATTGGTACTGGGTAGGAATGGAATCGATAGGTCTGTATAAAAAAATAAGGGTGAAAAATAATTTTTAATTTTCATACAATTTGTATGAGAATTTAAAATCTCGATTTGTGGCTTTTCTAGCCGAAAAAATTTTTTTGGTCCCTTACAAGCTTTTGATCCTGAACAGAAACAGGATCGATTGGCATCAAAAAAAAAGTTTCTCAAAAATGACCATTTCCTCGCACCCTGTATACTTTTTCCAAAATCTGAAAACGCTAATCTTCTTTAATTTAAAATCGCGGGAAGGTCTTCTAAGACCATTTTCGTGTAGCTACACGGGATCTGGTAGCTGCCCTCACTGACCCAAAATCTTTTTCCACCCTGTATACCTCCTATTTGCCCATTTCCCCATTTCCTCCTTCCCTCTAATGCACATTAACACCTCCAATGCATACACATAGGTAATAAGAGAGGTCTTTGTCCAACAATGGACTGATATAGGCTGATGATGTATGTATGTTACCTTAGGACAGTCCCAGGATGTCTCCGCCAGCCTGGCCGTGAGCGAGCACAGAGTGATGGTGGTGAAGTCCCAGGCCGCGGCGGTGACGTCCCAGCCGGTGGTCGTCACCATCTCTGCCAGGTAATCCACGATGGCGGCGTTGCTCACCACCTGTCGCCATTCTGCTGTCGCTATGTCGCTGTAATGATATACAACTTATTTTGTACTACTCGGACTCGTACAGGGTGGATACCTTTACGTATAGTCTATTGTTTTAGGTATTTAATTAAATGTTAGCTAATGTTTTACCGAATAGCTCCTTCATAGTTGAAGGAAGGAGAAAACAGGACATCATCAAATAAAGTAGGTTAATGGCAGTTAAGTCATTCAAATATACCCTTATTTAGGTAAAAGCAAAATAAAATTAAACAAATATGACTGACTTTTCCATAGCATTTGACGTCTTTGACATATATTGTAAAACACGTTCGCAAAATATATTTTTACGTTAATACTAAAAGATATCAATAATTTTATCAAATATGTATGTGTAGTTTAGAGTTAAGGTTTAAGTTGATGATAAAACCAAAATTGTATTCTGAAAGTACGTGATTATGAAATAATGTAAGTTTGCAGGATTGTTTACATTTTTTTTAACTTACAAATTATATAAGTAAATCAATGATAGGTTCACGCAGATTTGTATTTGGTTGAAAAACTTTCGTCGTTTCTCGGCCATACAGGGTGGCGACCATAAAAAAAACCTTTTCGTCACACTTGCTGTCTAAGCGCGCCATTGCTTGCATGCGTAGCGGGAGTAATAGAAAAGTGAAATTTCCTAGGGAGTAATAGAAATGTCAGTACGTCATTTGATAATATTTTGACTTAAAATTATTTTTCTGTCGGCAAGTGTGATGAGAAACATTCAAAGTCAAACCATTCTTTATTCAAGTAAGCTTATTAATAAGCACTTTCGAATCGTCTGACATTATCAAGAGAGAGAAAAAAAATCTACTACTGGTTCAATTCAAACCCTACGTCGTTCCGTACCTCAGAACCAGTAAGCAGAGTTGGGCGTAATCAATTCCTTTTGGGATTAATTACAGGGTTACATTCCAGTAATGACGATTCCTTAGTAATGAATTACTAGTATAATAAAAATTACTGTAATGCTGTACTATGGTTACGCCTGTAATCCATTCCTTTGGGATCGGTATTGTAATCAGCTACTGTAATATTGAATCCACCGTAATCAAGTACTTCTGTAATCTGCATTACTTACAACGTAATTTTGTTACTATTACTCGAAGACATTGTTTTTGATTTATATGTCATTCTAGTTGATATCTGACATCCTAGCAGTTTCATGAATGTTAAAAACGTATTCTGAAAATGTAGTATATTTTTAAGATCCAAAATGGCGGCAACTTTTTTTTGCAATCTTCATCATTATACTCGTTTTTGACTAATTCGCATACGTGGAATTCGATTTTCGGGTCCATTCTAAGATCCAAGATGGCGGCAACTTTTTTAGCAATTTTCATCATTTTACTCGTTTCCGACTAATTCGCATCCGTGGAATTCGATTTTCGGGTCCATTCTAAGATCCAAGATGGCGGCAACTTTTTTTAGCAATTTTCATCATTATACTCGTTTCCGACTAATTCGCATCCGTGGAATCCGAATTTCGGGTCCATTCTAAGATCCAAGATGGCGGCAACTTTTTTAGCAATTTTCATCATTATACTCGTTTCCGACTAATTCGCATCCGTGGAATCCGATTTTCGGATCCATTCTAAGATCCAAGATGGCGGCAACTTTTTTTAGCAATTTTCATCATTATACTCGTCTCCGACTAATTCGCATACGTGGAATCCGATTTTCGGGTCCATTCTAAGATCCAAGATGGCGGCAACTTTTTTAGCAATTTTCATCATTATACTCGTTTCCGACTAATTCGCATCCGTGGAATCCGATTTTCGGGTCGATTCTAAGATCCAAGATGGCGGCAACTTTTTTAGCAATTTTCATCATTATACTCGTTTCCGACTAATTCGCATCCGTGGAATCCGATTTTCGGGTCCATTCTAAGATCCAAGATGGCGGCAACTTTTTTAGCAATTTTCATCATTATACTCGTTTCCGACTAATTCGCATCCGTGGAATCCGATTTTCGGGTCCATTCTAAGATCCAAGAAGGCGGCAACTTTTTTAGCAATTTTCGTCATTATACTCGTTTCTGACTAATTCGCATCCGTGGAATCCGAATTTCAGGTCCATTCTAAGATCCAAGATGGCGGCAACTTTTTTTAGCAATTTTCATCATTATACTCGTTTCCGACTAATTCGCATCCGTGGAATCCGAATTTCGGGTCCATTCTAAGATCCAAGATGGCGGCAACTTTTTTAGCAATTTTCATCATTATACTCGTTTCCGACTAATTCGCATACGTGGAATCCGATTTTCGGGTCCATTCTAAGATCCAAGATGGCGGCAACTTTTGTAGCAATTTTCATCATTATACTCGTTTCCGACTAATTCGCATACGTGGAATCCGATTTTCGGGTCCATTCTAAGATCCAAGAAGGCGGCAACTTTTTTAGCAATTTTCGTCATTATACTCGTTTCTGACTAATTCGCATCCGTGGAATCCGAATTTCAGGTCCATTCTAAGATCCAAGATGGCGGCAACTTTTTTAGCAATTTTCATCATTATACTCGTTTCCGACTAATTCGCATCCGTGGAATCCGATTTTCGGATCCATTCTAAGATCCAAGATGGCGGCAACTTTTTTTAGCAATTTTCATCATTATACTCGTCTCCGACTAATTCGCATACGTGGAATCCGATTTTCGGGTCCATTCTAAGATCCAAGATGGCGGCAACTTTTTTAGCAATTTTCATCATTATACTCGTTTCCGACTAATTCGCATCCGTGGAATCCGATTTTCGGGTCCATTCTAAGATCCAAGATGGCGGCAACTTTTTCAGCAATTTTCATCATTATACTCGTTTCCGACTAATTCGCATCCGTGGAATCCGATTTTCGGGTCCATTCTAAGATCCAAGATGGCGGCAACTTTTTTTAGCAATTTTCATCATTATACTCGTCTCCGACTAATTCGCATACGTGGAATCCGATTTTCGGGTCCATTCTAAGATCCAAGATGGCGGCAACTTTTTTAGCAATTTTCATCATTATACTCGTTTCCGACTAATTCGCATCCGTGGAATCCGATTTTCGGGTCCATTCTAAGATCCAAGATGGCGGCAACTTTTTCAGCAATTTTCATCATTATACTCGTTTCCGACTAATTCGCATACGTGGAATCCGATTTTCGGGTCCATTCTAAGATCCAAGATGGCGGCAACTTTTTTAGCAATTTTTATCATTATACTCATTTCCGACTAATTCGCATACGTGGAATCCGATTTTCGGGTCCATTCTAAGATCCAAAAAGGCGGCAACTTTTTTAGCAATTTTCATCATTATACTCGTTTCTGACTTAT
>JALPQI010026273.1:0-24444 GCA_025490895.1 Thaumatotibia leucotreta | reverse complement strand
TATCTAGGTATATGACTGTATTATATTTAACCATAATCATCGCTTAGTTTAGCCTTACAGGATGATTACGGGGTTGTGACTGTGAAAAACGTGTTAAGAAGGACTTTCTGAACAAGGTTTCCCGTGGGACCTATATGAACAAACGTACTTTTTTTTAAGATTAGTTATGTTAGAGTTCTTTAATATGTATACATTTCTCTACACTAATTATTTCCAAATGTGTTAACATAATTACGAAACAAGACTGAAAATTATGAACACTTTCGCACCACTCGGTATCTACATAATATGGAATCAGTTAATTTTTTTCCGCAATATTCATATGTGTTCCATGGGAAACCATGTTCAGAAAAACCATCTCAACACGTTTCTCAGTTGGGATCATGACCCCGTGTATATCTACAACACAAGTGTATATCTACAACATTCACCCTGTATATCTACAACACAAGTATTACCCAGGGATTACAGTCGATTCGTAGGCATACGATTGTCCTATTATATTTATACTTTATCGTTAAAATAGAGCAACCTTTGATTTAACTTGGATCATTCCCCTATAGTTAGCCGATTCTTTTTCCACAAAACCATTAAAATTTGTCAATTCCCAAATTTAATATCTATACTCTGTCTAATAATCTCAGACAGGAGAGAAAGGCGGCAAATTCTAAGAATGTAAGCGCGAATAGTTGGCTGCCCATAGAAAATTTGAATTTGCCGCCTTTTTCTACTAACAAGCTGGTTGGTCAGAGTATGAGAAAAACATTCATATTTCTCCATGCCAAATAAATACAACTTAACTTGACCGTATTTTTTTTATATTATTTTTTTTTTATAAAATTTTTCATCCTAGAAGCTCGACGTGAAGCATCTGGATTAGACACAACTAGCCCAATCCTGCCGAGTAATAAAAAAAAATCGGACAAATGCTGCAAGAAAATTTACGTTTTGCGAAAAAGACCACATCGCACACAAAAAAAATCGTAATAATATGAAAGATACACTTTCACGTGTTTCGTAATGTCAAACGTTTAGGTATTGTCATACCACTTATATTTCACAAAAAAAATGTCCTGAATTCGTGAAAGGATGCAGAAAATATGGAATGGAACTTACGTGTACCTATTCTGACTTTGACATCCAATATAACATCATGGAGCATTTATATCCACCTGTTTCAACGATGGATCAAGCCCATCCATGGTGTTTCATTCTTATAGCTATTTCACTGTTCTCGCACGCATAAGAAAGTAAAGGTCATCTAAAATGTTGTGTAAAAATCCGATATTATGTGAAACATTAAATCCGCTACATTTAATTTTCGTACCTATGCTTGATTGGGGAATCATGAAGACACCGTTTATTTAGATAATATACTCGGGCAGCATCTTGACCTATTGTTTCTTAAAGTAGTACCTACCATGGAGTCTAGACTATTTTAGCGACACCATGGTAGGTACTAACCTACCATGGAGTCGCTGAAATAGTCTTACCTTCAGCTGTATAGCTTTGTCCGAAATACGTTCGATCGCGTTCGATAGGCAATATTGAAAGCATCATAAAGCCCCTAAAAGAAATAATTTGGAAAGTAGCCGTATATCATTATAACACTCAAAAATGTCTACACTCCATACACTCAGAACATAGAAACGTAACAGAATTAGGAATTAAACGAACTTACCTGTAAGTGAAATCCTTCCTCGTCCAGAGAAATCTAACTAAATAAACATGGTCCTAAGGCTCCATGAATGCGTCTACTTCTTGTGAATACCATCATTTCGAAATTGTGCAGCGAAATATAATACATATTTCAATAGTTAGATCAAGTTGGAACTTGTATTTATAATAAACGATAGTCTTTATACCTAACCAATATTTCTTTGTTTTAGACCTTTCATACACCGTCTTTCGGCGATGAAGAGTTCGACATCCCTTCCATCCATGGGCAACACGCAAACGGAGGACCACCTCCTCACATACAATACACTCAAATGCATCATGCAGCACCTCAGGTAAATAATTGGATCGATTCAATATATTATCCAACTCAAGTAAATCTATCAAACCGTAAAGTACCTATAATTATATCTATGTGCATTCATTACATTTTGAAAACTAAACCAATCGGTTGTTGTCATATCGTTGCTATATAAATCTTGCATGAACATCATTTAGGTAAATTGCTAATAGTATTCTTAGGGTTTGGTGAAGACCTTTTTTTATTCGCTAGATGTTAGGAAAACGTTTAGCAATAGTTACTAGCAAAAATCGACAGTTTGAAAAATGGAAAACTTACCCGAGTCGTGAGTCGTGAAGTCTTAACTGCTTCTTTAATATTTCTGCGTTGAATGTTCGAGGACCGATGCACTTTTACGAACTTTGTAACAACGCAAATCGCAACCTAACATGTATGTACGACTGAATTTATATCTGAATTTCATAACGTTTCGAATTACGAAATCTATCACACTCCTTGACTTTGCCCTTGCCCTCCATTGGCTATAGCCGTGTAAGGGAACAAAACATGCTCCTGCTCAGACCTGCTCCTGACAGTATCAGCCATATCCTATGCATTGGTCATCATAAAATGCTAGTTATTAATTGGCCAAGTATTATGTCATAATTATTGACAGTTTCCTAAAAATGTCACCTAAAAGTTTTTTTTTACTTTCCTAAATATCTTCAAAGCTACTGGTCCGCTTCTTTTGTGATTAAAATATGTTGTTAATGGTTAATGGCTTGAAGAGGTATATACAGGGCGTCCCAAAGTTATGCGACATGAAGGGGAAGTACCTTAAATATCGTAGATAGTGTATGTTGCTAAAAGTAGTAGTAGTAGATAGTTATTTTTTAAATTTTGTAATTCTGCATTCAAACTTTTTCAAAAAATTACTTGCTTCACCCTGAAATCGAACCAACTTTTTTTTCGCATTTTGAACCAACCTTTTTTGATTATTCTTTTAGTTTTAGATATGTTACTTAAAAAAAAATGTTATTTTTTATCCATTCTTTCGAATGACATGATAAAATTAGGATTTCTTTATTGTTTTAAACTAGGTTCGATGCCTAGAAAAAGCAAAATTTTTAGGGATTTTTTTTAATGCAGTATTACTTAATTTTTAAAATAAAATAAAGTCTACTTTAAGCAAAATACACTATCTACGATATTTAAGGTACTTCCCCTTCATGTCCCATAACTTTGGGACGCGCCGGTATGTGCAGAAAACTAGACGTCTCTATGTCAACATAAACTTGGTCATATAACGTCGCCGTCGACCCATAGTGATCTTTTGTGTAACCACCGTCGACACTAATTTTACACTGATTGATTTTTGTCAAAATTTCTAGTAAAACGCTTTTTTAAGCGAAATGACTGGACTGTCCGACAGACAGACAAGTTTAGGCAGTTTTCAATATTTTCTGTTATGCAATGTACAATGACACACGTCGACAACATTAAGTATCTACTGGTCCTAAAGATAGTGGTTTTCAAGACGGTGGTCAACCACCGAAGAATAAAGACCAGAGGCCTGGGTCGCGTTTTATAAAGTTACAATTTACAATTTCGCTGTTTGCCTCTCTAACGCACGCGCACATATTGGCTAGAAAGAGAGGCAAACAGCGAAATTGTAAATTGTATCTTTATAAAACGCGACCCTGTTTCTCAAAAGCTTGTAACTTGTAATACAAGCGAAAGTCCAATTAATGGCGATAAAAAGAGACTACAACTTGTATTACAGTCAGAGTTGGGCAAAAAGTAGTATGATTACTCCTTCAGATTACTTTTGAATTTGTACTTTGTAATATTTATTACAAAGTACACATACAAATGTAATTTATTTATTTTGTCCAACTCTGATTACAGTTACAAGCATTTGATAAACAGGCCCCTGAGCATTTCTCCGAGCGTTTCAACCGCCGTGATCAAGATATCCAAAAAAAATGAGATACCCACAGAAAACGCGTAATAATGTTGCCACCGAATTGACGGCAGTTGAAACACTCGGAGAAATGCCCCCCTACATTTTTAAAACTTAAAATCCGTTTTCATCACACCTGTTCCGTAAGTGCGCCAATACGCTACGGTGATGCGGGCCGTAGGTGGGTCATTACGTCATAGTATGCCGTTAAGGATTTTCATACAACATTACGTCGCACTAGCGGGGTCCGGCACACGCCGCGCGCCGCGCCGAGAGTTCTTTTATGAAAATGATGAAATTAAGTCATCCCTGATTTAGACCATTTTAGAGTAGTTTTGTGAAAATATATTGTTTTATTTACTTTTTTGCATCACAGCCCAACTAGCAAAGAAGTCATATAAATCCAGAGTTATACGACCTTTAGCCATATAAGAGTTTTATAGTCGTTTTTAGTTAACCTGTTAGTCAAATAAACGTTATAAATCTGATAGTTTAGTCGTCCTACCAAATAGTCTAATTACTATGGTAAATAAACGTTTTTGCGACTTAATTATACAACAATCATGTAGAGGTTTTAAAGAAAACGTTTACTTAATGATGTTCAAAGTTGTATAAACGTTTTCGTCTTATAAAGGGTTTAGAAAAAACAGAACCGTCGTAATAAGGTCATTTTTACAACGTCTACATAATTTTATTGTTGTATAAGTGATATCAGAAAACCTTATCTCGACAGTTATATAGCGGTATTGAAGGTAACTTCAATATGACAAAAAGATATCAGTGGGACTGTTATCTACCCTTTATTCAACAGTTGGTTATATTAACGTCAAACAAAAACTTTGAAAAACCTTTAGTTGTTGCCGAACTCGTTATATTCCTTTTATTGGACTATATGTTTTTAAATTGATTTTAAGTTACGGTTATAAAACATCATGCAATTTATAGTCGATTTGAAATTAATATTATAAAACATCAGTCGCCATTTCGTGAGCATCACAGTACTATTTAAAAGAAAAAAACCATGGACGTTACATCGTGAAAACGGTACAAACGATGTGGCGGACTAGTAACGGCGGCTTAGTAATGGCGGACAATTTGTAGTCGTTATAAAAACCTTTACTTAAGATAAAGTTATATTGTAGTCGTATAAGTATAAATCCATGACTTGTTCCAAAATGGCTAACCTTAACTATAATAAAATATGAAGAAATATACACAATACAATACAATACTCTTTATTGCACACCTCGTAACATAAAAAAGAAGATAACAAAAAAGTCGAATCTTAAAAGTAGAGGTAACACAACAGGCGGTCTTATCGCTAAAGAGCGAAATATTGTTATAAATTATAATTATTTCGCATATATTAAGAGCGCGACAGCAAAAAACTGTATGTCATCATAAACTTTAACGGTAAAGTGACCTTCCCATACGAATTCAGCTCACGCCAAATGTGCAAACGCTCAATATATAGAACAATAATTTCTATTACAAATCTTATAAAATTACCTTGTATTATTTTTCCGTACACTTTTTTGTCACACACACCAAGTTTTGCGCGTATCTAAAATAAATGTCAGGAGCAGTTTTATAAATAAAACTTAAAAACATTTATGTAACTTAAAAGTCCGATAAGCAATGAGTAAGGGTTATACTAAACCTTCTATAAAACAAAATGGTCAGTAATAAAACATTTATTTGATATTTAGGTCGCGTAAAGGTTTTTGTTGTACTCTTTATACAACGTTTTGGTCATTCCTTAATCGTTACAATACCTTTAATAAACGATTTAAGTCGCCATGCAAACCTTTATTTAACGTTTATCTCACCAATAAGTCGTATAATTTGCGCCACTTTCGCCTTTTATAACCGTTTACCTTACGTTTATATGACCAACCAAATTAGACTAGAAGTTATATGCAAAACGTTGTCTCAACTTCTATATGACTATATTTTGCTAGTTGGGAGGTGTGATGAAAAACATTGTGTGTGCCACGGGCGGTACAAGAATTACGAACTCGTGCTAGAATTAAGCCCTCACCTTCGGCTCGGACTTGAATTCACACTCGTTCGTAATTTCTTGTTTACCGCCCTAAGTACACAATGTACTAATATGTACTCCAAAGAAATGTACTCTCTCTAACCACGTCTGCCAGTAAAAAAAGGCGGCAAATTAAGATTTTCTATGGACAGAAAATTTTTCGCGCTCACGTTTTTGGAATTTGCCTTTTTTGTGACGCACGTTGTTAGACGGAGTATATTTTTATTATTTTTCATTGTCGAAAATCACCAAAGTCGTCTCAGCGGGAAGCCTTGTTGCCGATCGTCTAATATGGGCTTAAATCATTACCTCAAATAGCATTGTCAAGTTGACAGCTCTTGCGTCACACTCATAAACGTCATGCTTACCTAACGTCAGAACGTCACTCACTTAACGTCATTTTCATTTCAATTCAACATCTTCAACTCGTACACTTTTTTGTAACATCTTTTTTTTAAGCTTTGGTTACGAAAAAAACTCATAATATTCTTCTCCTTCTTTAACCTTTTGTTTCCTATCTTGCATGTCAGTAATATTTAGAATAACTATTCAGTTGAAGTCTGATAAACTGAATTATTCATCATAGTATTTTTTGTTGTAAACAAATGTTCGCTTTGTTCCGTGTATAATTTTTTACATCGGTAAATTGTAAATAAGTCGAGTAAAGTTATTTTAACTCGTAGGTGGGGATGATGAACCCCGCCCAAGATGGACTGGCGCCGCCGGGCGGTGCTCCGTCGTACCAACAACCTCTGTACTTGCAGGAACCACACACACCAGTCACTTCACACGGGTAAATCTTATTTTAGAGTGTTTGTTTTTTGTATTCTTCCTTAAAAGTACATTTTACAAATGATATGTAATTACCTTTTACAATGAATAACCTTGAAAAAAAATGTTTTTGGTTAGATTCACCTACATGGAAATAACTAAAATTCTAATTATATAATATATGTATACATAATTGAAGTAGTAAGTAAAATAACCATAATTTTACTTTTAGCGGTGCTGGTGCCCCAGCAGGAAACTATGTGATTCAACAGCAACCAGGAGGGCAACAGAGGTTACTAATGATGCAACCATCACAAGTGATGAATGGCCCACCAACACCTAGTGCTGGCACACAGAATGCTGCCCCCGTCTACAGTTCCCCCCAAAGGGCCTCTCCGCCTGGAACCACTAGTGATGACTCTGATGACAGTGTGCCTTCTCACCACTCACAGGTACTACATCTTCAACCACACATTTTACAGCTGTCCATTAAACAATATTAGAATATTGAGTGTAGTGCATGATGTTGATGGCATAAACATACATAATAAAAAAACTATAAGAGCTTCCAAATCCATTGTATTTGTGACAAGGGAACACCATGAATTCATTTTTCATTTTAGTTTATAATATGTTGTTCTTAAACATGTCATGTATGGGTTCTGGTGTTGTTTAATTATCATCAGACAGGTTGTACTATTTGCTACCATCATTTTAACTGTAATCAAAAATATAATTGTATCTCATGATATTTTCAGTAGTTATAATTTCAAAAAATCATAAAAATTAGACAAATAAAAAGTCATAATTTATAATGTAATTATTACCTACGATGTCTATTATTTACTACTGGAGTTTGCATGTACTGTTCTAATTAATTTGTGAGATTTTTGCATCAGCCATGTGGATTTTTATGACCATTTGATGTGATTCAATATCATAACAGAGTTCACAGACATACATCTGTCTTCCTTATAATTTTATATTTTAATATAGTTCATTGGCATATCAACTTCTTCATTCTTAGAAATAATAAAATTTAGACAGAAATAGTAGAACATAGAAAATTCTAATGGATTGGTTGTTTGTTGGTAGTTGCCTGGTGATGCGGAAAGCCTTCTGCCTATCCATTATTGCTCAGCGAGCCGGCAGCAACAAACTACGCTTCATCAGGTATAGGCAGACTTTATCCCTTAATGTACATATTTCTAGGAATATGTTATCTTTACATTATTTACATACATTGCCAATGAACTATATTTCATTCTATATAAATTCATCTTGTTAGTTATAAACTTACATAAGTTATATCTACAGATGGGTGCTGGCAACATGGGTGTTAAAAGATCATCACCTGAACCTATGGACAATGGAATAAATCGTGGCCAGATGCAAAAGAAACCTAAAGTTCAAAAGAAAAAGAAAAAACGGGATCCTAATGAACCACAGAAGTAAGTTGTATTTTATTTTGTGCTTAAAAAAATATGATGAACAATTTATTACCTACTTCAACTTTGTCTGAATATTTTTTATATGGAAATTGTTATTCTTTTATAGACCCGTATCAGCATATGCATTGTTCTTCCGAGATACGCAAGCTGCAATAAAAAGCCAAAACCCTAATGCAAGTTTTGGCGAGGTCTCCAAAATTGTAGCTTCCATGTGGGATGGCCTTGATTCTGAACATAAAAGTGTAAGTTATATTTTACTAAAGTGCTATAAGTATATTGTACATAATATGTAGGTATATAATATAGTGACTATATTTATTACCTGTAAGTCATTCATGAAATAGTGAAAAAAACAAAGATTATTTAATTAAACAAAATGTATAATGCAAAGAGTTTTATTATTAGCAGTATTATGATCCAATGCTATAAATTTTTTGCAAAGTGAAAACCTTTTATTTATTATAGGTGTACAAACAAAAAACTGAAGTAGCCAAGAAAGAATATTTGAAAGCACTTGCTGCCTACAGAGCCAGCTTAGTGTCAAAGGTAAGAATTATATTCACAGGACTAACAACAATACCGGCAGTACCAATGTCTTCTTATTATTCGAGAGATAAATCGAAACATGTCTGATGGACAGAAACAAGTTTTGCAGACTCCCTTTGTCTCGCTTGAAAATTACAAAATAACCGCCGTGCCGCGTCGAACGAGATACAACATCTTCTCTATCCTTGTCTCGCAGCGGTGTCGCCGCCATTGAACCGATCAATGTTCGCTTGGCAACTTACCTAGAATCCGAATGTGACGCTATCCTTGAATTTAAAAAAGTAGAAGCTTTTGAGACTGGAGTGTGTGTGCAGTGAGCTTTTGTTTCAATATAATAATTATTTGTGAGTTTTTATTTACGTCACTGGTCATTAATATTTGATTATATTCGTGTTCTTTAACATAATTATAACTTCGTGCTGTAATATAATTGTGCATTCATAGGTTATAATACGAATACGCGGGTAAAACAAAGACGCGGCATAAATTTAAAAGGTTACGATTTTGTTTTGATACTAACTTACTGCATTATTCAGTAATTTTTCAATCTTACTGAAGGTGGAAGACTTACTCTCCGTCCGGCACTTTAAGTAATTAATTTGTATTTAAGTTAAAATGCCTGTATCTAATGAAATACAGCAAGAATGATTCAAATTTATTGCGAACCATATTAAAATAGTAGTAATGAAATAAATGTGATATAGTAACTACATAATGTCTCCTGTTTACTACAAAATTTAACTACTATATTTTAGGGAGGTGAACAAGAAAGTCCAGCCATGTATAATCACGGCAACAATACCAATTCAACATATGGGAATTACTATCAAGGAGTTCAAGGACAGACATATGGGAATGGTCATTCACCACAGGGATATGTACCAAGTGCAGCACCTCAGGGGTACACCCCACAGAATTACCCTGGTGGACAACCTCAACCCAATTACACTGGTCAAGCTGCTCAGAGTTATGGACAAAATCCACAGCAGGCGGCACAGAATTACCAAGGCAACATGGCACATAACCCAGCTACATACCAGGTACATTTTTAAATAATGAAATATTGTTAAATTAAAATAAAGCAATGAAGATTTAATTTCATTAATAAATATTTTACAGTGTTAACATTTTGAACAGTGTTGAAAATAGTGATAAATTATTATATTCATTTTCTGGCTCCCAGATATCTGGGTCAAAATTTTTTTCATTGTCTTATTTTGTATCCCTAAAAAACGTGAGTCATTGGTGATTTTTGTATGAGATGATGTTTTGTTTTCAACTTCTGATATATGGATAAAAACCTGGAGTGAAAAAGAAATACAAGTGCACCGGATTTTTTAAATATAATATACTCAGTCGAGACAGCAACTAAAAGCGTGACAGAGTGGTATGAAACAAGACAATGACAAGAATTTTGACCCATCTAAAAAAAATTACACTACTATAAATATGTTCAGAAATATTAATGATAAAATTTCTGTTTTGAATTTTGCTTGATATTATTCCTACAATTTTTTACTGCCATATCTTTCTCCAAGTACTTAAATTTAACTTTATTCTATTGCAGGGTGTTCCTGGTCAAAATCCCCAAGGTTACCAGGGCAATCCAACAACACCACCCCAGGCTTGTCCTCCTAATGTAGCCCAATCACCAAGGAACTATCCACCTTCCCAATCCCCCTCCCACTATGCTCCAACTTCTGGCATGGCTTCTCCTCCGGGTTATAGACAAGTATCGTCCCAATCTCCTCCTATGGGGCAAGTTCACAATGCTATGCAATACCATCATTCACAGCAGGTAAATAGTATATTCGTCTCGTATTTTATTAATAAATGTCATTTAATATTATGTACATACCTATTCCTCAAGATTTCTTTGTCTAAAGTTACTGGTGCCTTAATCCCACTTATTGAAGATAATGCCTAAATTCAGAATCAATTAATCAATATTGTTTGAAACTAAATTGGCAGTTAAATTAACAATATTATCATTATCACCATGTTTAAATTTAATTGTCTTAGCCATAGTGATTATGGATTTGTATACATGCTCTTATAAAAACTGTTAATATACACTTGGTTAAACATTGAGCAGATTTGAAGTAAAAAAAACTGGCCCACCGAAAAAGAAAGAAATGTAATAATAAGGAGATCCAATTCTATCTGTTATATACATATTATTATGATTTCTTTTGGGCAGGGACCGGAACCGGTATTTTACAAAAAACTCAAAATAGCCCAATATTTTAAAACGTTTCATACTCTTTATGTATTATATATTACTACTCAATATTTTATGTAATTTACAATATAATATTTTTAAATTACTTCATTAACTTAGAGTGTATGTACAGAAGAACGAAAAAAGAACCATTCTTTTTGTATGGAGAAAATACCGGTTCCCGTCCCTGATTTTGGGATGATCAACTACTACTACCCTACATTCAGCAATCCGTGATATCATGATGCACTCTCTGAGACCAGTTTTTTTTTGCATTATTTGCATGAATGAACATAATACATTTAATTAAATTCCAAAACTTATTTTACAGCAAATGCAACAATCCCACCAACAAATGCAATATCAACAACAACAACAGCAGCACCAGCAGCAGCAGCACCAGCAACAGCAGCAGCAACATCAGCAACAACAGATTCAACAACAGCAACAACAACAACAACAGCAGCAGCAACAGCAAATTCAACAACATCAACAACTCCAACAGCAACAACACCAACAAATCCAACAACAATCAGCACAGCCCCAACAGCAGTCCCAGACTCAAGCTCTCAAACCTGAACCACATTCACCTAATAGTAATGGAAATTCTGGCATGCCTCAACATTCTCCAGAGGTAATACGACAATTTTACCTTACAGCACTCAAAGGATAGTTTTAAATATTCACAAACTCTTTTTCATCTCAGCCAACTGTTTTGTGCTACTTTAGAAATCATAGCCCGTTATATTGTACAAAATTAGGAAACCGTGTATTTAGTTATTGTACATATAGTGTAGACATCTTACAAAATGTGATCGATTGTCCGCAGCAATGTGAAAACCGAAGCACGCCATCGTGCATCCGTCAAGGTTGTACCAATCCAGCCATAGCCAATAGTGAATGGGAGGATGAATATTGCTCTAATGAATGTGTTGTCAGCCATTGCAGGTAAATACAAGTGTTATATCCTTCCAATAGACCACAACCTGATTTAAAATCTTAACACAACCAAACTCTGGACACAACTGTTCTTATGATAATCTGAAGATTGTTCTGTACAGGGGATCTCGAAATCAAAGGCGCGCTTATTTTTGAATGTAGGTACTTTCATCCTGACAGCTGTGCTTTATGATAATCCATCGAAACAAGCACGGTTTTTAATTAGTTTTTTCTGGAACAAACCCAATGCAATCAGGCCACATACAACAGTTGTTTAGGTAGCATGTTTCCTTAAAAATTTACATTGAACAAAAATTCCTGCTTATCTATTCCTATACTTATATCACCTAAAAAAAAGTCAAACTGACTGCCTGTTTCGAACACCTGGCCTAACCTTGAAAGATATTATGAAGAGATTAATTAATAATGATATATAAAAGGAAATAAAATTACAAACTCGTAATCATTAATTGTTTTCTCTTAATGCTAGCCGCTTTTTGCAGTCGTAGTTTAATATCAATACCAACTGTAAAAGCACTGTAACCTAATGTTATGCATATGATATAATTGAACAGTCTAGTCTTACAGTCTTGAGCTATAATTGCATGTTCATAATTGGGACATTGATGTTTTAAACTATCTACGGCTTAGACTTGAGAGCAACAAAAGCACTATCTGTTTTAGGCAGGTAGAAAACAAAGGCAATCAATACCATACGTTAACAGACGATATTAGTGACGTCCAAGAGGATGTAATGCCAATAGCTGATTTTAGTTCCTATAATTTTACGCAACATGGTGTGGTATTTTAGTCTGGATTTAACACCGTGTCGTCTCACATCTTGAAGAGATGCAATATTAAGTCCAAATGAATCCTCCCTGCCTGGTTTTTATCAAGAAAAAGGATAGGCACTGAACAATTGAGTAGGCAATTAGTTAGGTTTACAAATTGTATTAATTTGAAAGCGGCTTTTTGTGCTTGGTTTTATAAAAGACTTGTCTTATTTTCAGGGATGTCTTCAGTTCATGGGTGGCATCTAATAGCAACAACCAAATGCAAAGTTTCTCTGCAGTAAAATAAAGTATGAAATTGTACATATCAACTTTAAGTAAACTATGTCCACCCTATAGGAGGTCACAATGAATCTTACATTCAAAAGCATGTAGTCAATTTATCGGATTATACCCTCCTTTTTTTTCTAACATGTTAACACTAGTAATTTTTTCCCACATGAATGTGTGAGGAAAATCTCAGTATTTACCAGTGTTTAACAATATGAAAAAAATGCAATTGTTACCAGAATTAGTAACAACTTTAATCTAAGGGAATAAACCATAATATCCAAGTATGGTTATTTGTGTCACATTATGTATTACCTAACTGAAGATTGATGAGAGCATTCCATGATACACACATCATGATAGGAGTTCATAAAGCAGAAGTCTGACAGGATAATAGATACTTACGAGATTTGAGGTTTGATTGGTCACCTCAAATCATTATTAGTAGGTACTCTTTATATCTTGGTTCTATTTTTCATTTGTTGTCACCTAAATAAAGAGTATAATTACGGGTTTATAGAAAGACAGTGGAATATAGTTTGAGTCCTGCCTTAATTTGATTTGTAAAGGCTACTACTTATCTATTCAATTTAGATATACTGCCATATTAATGTTATGGAATTGTGAATAATATGATTAATATGAACTTTAACTGGAGGGACTCAGTAAAAAACTACAAATGTTAACTTGCATTTACTGATTTTACATAATATTATTACCCACTATTATAAGGTACATTCCAGAAGGCTTTTTGATTCTTTGATTTGTGTAATTTTGTAATAATTCATGTTTAATAAGTACCTACTACAGTTGACTACAAAGAGGGTGGGTGAAAACACCTGTGTGTCGACTGTAGCTTCGATCAAAAACCTTTTATCAATGTACCATCATAAACACAATACATATTAACATGTAGTTCATATATAGAACGGAAAGCCACTAGTCGTGTACAAATAGCTTTATCGAGACTGATGGTTTATCCTATTCTCATTTCGTTGCCTCCAACACGAAAGCTCGCAAAGAGTAAGGTGTTAGATTTTAACATCACGCAAAATTCAAGCAATGTCTATTGTAGTACATTTATTCATGTTCCTATCCAATAATTAAGAATACCCGGATAAATGAATAACCAAAAGCGAAGTGATTTTTTAATATATTGTAAATGGACAAGCCAATAAATAATTTGTACACTTTCCGATTTAATACTACTTTTATAATCTATACATATTATAAATATTACAAGCAATGTAATATTTCTAGATTGAACTTATTACTCATTATTAGTAGTCTGCAAGACAATTAAGTAGCAATTTTGGAGTAGTAACAATGTTTTGCGTATTTTTATTCTTGCTACGTAAATTAGGAAATAAAAAGAGGCAATAAAAACCAAGAGTGCGTTAATTCAATTAATGTTACGCTAAACTTAGCTCTTATGTTGGTTTAATGTTTTTTAAATATTTTTTCAAAATTTAATTACGTTGTCTTTATATCAATCGTTGAGTATTCGCAGCTACACTCAAATAGCTCTAAAATGTTCAATACCGATACATTTACACATTAATTAACCTCTATTGTATGGAAATGCAACATCGGTTGAGAACCAAAACGAATAAATACTGGAGTAAACCTAGTATTTACTTATTAGTGTTGGTTCACAACTGACAATAAGTTTGTTCTCTGTAAAGTTATTAACATCTTGTGTAAATGATCTGTTAACTAATAATAAGGTTATGTATCGTTACGCATTACAAAATATGTTTAATTAAACTGAAAGCTGAGTTTGTCATACTTACATTAGCTCGTGATTCTGGGTAGATAAAAAAGTAGGGGTCTTGCAAATTGGTCAAAATAGCCGATCTCATCTTTTGAACGCCATTGTAGCTGATACGAGTATGATAACGGAAAATTGTGCAATAGACGCTTACGACGTTTGCAGCCGATAGTTTCGCTAAATAATAAAACCGAATTTAAAAAGTAAAACAGACTTCAACCGATTTCTTCAATATCCCATCATCAGACCACGACTTGGTATCAACGGAATAACCATCTCGATCGTCTAGAGTATAAATAAATACCAGATCGATTTAAAAAAATATATTTGAAAAAAGGTTCACTATTCTCGGAGATATCAAGACATACATACAAAACAAAAAAACAAAAACTTGAAAACTTCCTGTGTTTTTCAAGTTGGTTAATGACTGCTATAGCGCCGGCTGTAAACGTCGCACAGCGTGGATCGCATTATTGATATAAAATTTGTTAAAGGGTTGAACGACGTTCTAAATGGTTAAAAATCGTAATTAGGTAGGTACCTACAGTAGTGAACAATCTTTTCTCTTTGTATTTTCACGGAAACATCCGAATTTATCTTTCATCTCAATTAGCTTCAATACAGTGCATACTAAAATTCAATATGAATTCTGGCCTACGACCGCGAACTTCGTAAATTCGAGGATTTGTCTTTGTCACTCCAACGAAAACATCTTTAGAGTGAAAGAGACAATATCAGGTCAGTGCGGGTAAGTCCGGCATATTTTATTTAAAGAAAGTCCGTCATATGAGTCTATTGTATTGTATTGATTGTATTGTTGTATTGCTTATGTTGAGTTAGGGGTGGAAATCAGTTGGTAGACGGACTTTCCTGATAAACGGTCTTACTCGCATAGTTCACGATAGGGGACCGGCTGACGTTTCCGTGAAAACCCGAGGGAAAGGATTATGCACTACATATGTATGTGCAATTTGACAACTATGCCCATTTAAGCGGACAAAATATTAGGTATGTGCCCATTTTATAGTTTCTTACTATTACGTATTATATGTTTTAAGTTTTCGTATTTTATATTATGTAGTTTTCTACAGTATTTTTTTTTAGGTTTAATTACTTTCCTACCATTGAGTGCACTGGCTGCAAACATGTTTTAGAATGAGTTGGTTGTGACTTTGATAATAGTTAATTCATAAGTAGAGACAGTTTAAAAACCCTTTAGATTAAAAAAAATACTGTGGAAAACCATTAATTATAAAATCAGTACCCGTTTCGGAAACCTCAAAACATACCCTATAAATAAAATATATGGGCACTACTTACCCTGTTTACGCCTAACGTAATAATTTTATTTTATGAAAACATTGTACAAGCGTAATTATCGTTATAATACCTGTAGGTATACAATAACGTTATTTCATAGTGATATAAAAACGCTAGCGATAAGAAATCACCTTCATACACTTGAATGAGAATAAAGCCTTGTGTTGTACTTACACATTCAAATTATCTGCTCTTCCCGTGAGTTAAAGCAGATTCCCTAAAACTCGAAGCAGCTTCTGCGCTAAACTATTTATGACACTATATGATATGATATAGTGTTATGAAGAAATATTGTTAAGTTTTATACTAAATTAAAAACACAAACGAAATAAGCGTTATTTTTCCTATCAAACACCTCATACATTTGGCGTATTGACCGCAATATTGTTGTCATCATTTAATTCAATCATGTATTTAATACATTGTAAATGTTCCATAATTACTCATAACGTAATAATGAAATTATAGCAATATCCGACAGTTAATCACTAGAAAATTGATTTTGTATAGAATTTAGCTGGACCAAAATTTTCTTTGAATGTGGAGGGTGATGATGATATTTATAAGATACTACAAATCAAATGTCTATTGTATGATATTCAATACAATTTGTAAATAAAACCTGCAATAATAGAAGTAATAGAGAATAGATAAAGCATAATAATTATTCTAATTTTATCTTTTTTATTATATAGTATTGTTAGTTCTTAATTAGTAGGAGCAAAATATCTTTATAAAATGTACCATATAACAATGTATAAAATGTAATTAGAACAATTATTTCATTAAATTTCTTAAACAATAAGCTACATTTGTCTTTGCATTACAAGTTTTTCATAACCTTTTGGACGACAAAGAACTCAAAGAAGGCAATGAATGATATATCAGCGCCGCAGGTTCAACACCAAAGACCGCTATTTATATGGCGGTTACGATCCACAGAGCTAAATATCGGGGATTTTAAGATATGATTCGAATATCAAGCGTATGTTCGTCTGATATTCTTTTTGGGTACCTCCCCTAAACTTAGTGGGTATTTTTTTTATTTTGCTGTAATCCTATAGTGTGGGCCAGTGTGGGGTTTCTTTTAAGAAAATGTCTTTGGAGATAATCGTTCCAGAATAAAAAAAGTGTGCTCCCCCTCTAACTTTTGATCCGTCGTGGGTCCAAAAATATGGAAAAAATCATGAATATAGTAAATAACTACGGAACCCTACACTGAGCCTGGCCTGGTATCCTCTTGGCCGTTTTTAGGGTTCCGTAGCCAAAATGGCAAAAACGGAACCCTTATAGATTCGTCATGTCCGTCTGTCACAGCCGATTTACTCGGAAACTATAAATGCTACAGTAACGAAATTTTGTAAGGATATGTGTTGTATGTACCGCTACAGGATTATGTTATGATACTAAATTGTAAAAAAAACCATTGGGGTGGGGGCCCTCCATACATGTAACTCAGTAATAGAATTTTTTTTTTTGTTGTATACAGGGTGGTTCAAACCGTTTGCTACGTCATGGGCTATCAGAATATACCCCACCTATGTTAGCCGATTTGTTGTAGTTTTCGAGTTATGAATTTTTGAAATTTTTTTTTGAGAAATTCTTTAATGAAGAAATTTATTGATAAAAAAAACTATTGGGGTTTTTTAATATTATTATCTTTTTGTAGAAGTATTAATACAAATAAAGCGTTTACTGACAAAAAAATTAGCATCCTCACTTTGATACAAGTAGGATAAAAAATACCAAATCCAAAATTTTACATTAAAAACGCATCAAAATAGCATTAAATTGCTGTAATAGCATTATTAGTTGGATTTTTGGTAATCTAAAGACTGCCCTAGACCTTAAACCGTAAAAGCAAAAAAAAGTGATACTTAGAGCTAGTTCGCACGAGCGTTTTTTTAGCGGCAGTTAAAAAAACGTTCAAATGAAACAAATGCAAAACCTTAAATTCATTCACACCATGGCGGTTTTATACCGCGGCGCTTTTTTATCGAGCACTGTTTGATTTTCGACGTTGGGCGTTGGACGTTAAATCGAATTGAGCATAAGAGCTAGTTCGCACGAACGCTTAAAAAGCGTCGCGTTATAACCTGACGTTGGCGGTATTTTACCGTTCCCAATATTCGTGTTCATATGAACGCTTAAAAATCACTGAGTGTGTAATCGTACCCGCTGCGGTGTGCACGTATAGTAAACTATGAATTCTGGAGCAAAGTTATTGGCAATAGCCCTTTGTGTTGCGAGAAGCCGGAAAAGGAAAATAAAATCATATTGGGTACATCCCCTTAATGAGCAACGATATTTAAAAGGACAATTTGTGGTACTTTATGAAGATTTGAGGCGCTATCCTAATAAGTTTTTTAACTATTTCCGAATGTCTCTCAGCACATTCGATGAATTATTGGCAATCGTGACATCGTGAGTCCTCGAATAACTCTTCAAGACACCAACATGAGATGCGATACCAGGGTCCCGTTTTATAAAGTTACAAGTTACAGGCTACAAGTGTACAGGTTACAGGAACCTGTAATGCACTATGAACTATTACAGGTGTTTTATAAATACACACAAAAATTTACAAATTAACCATGGTAAATCTCGATTACAAGTAACATCTACAGGCGTGACGGACATCACTATTTAAAAATAAAAACTGACATAAATAATCGTATCCACAGATTATGTATGTTTATTTTGATGGATAATCAGCCCTACTACCGCGAAATTCAAAATACGTAAATTTCGAAGATTTTTCGCCGTAACTCCAACGAAGGCTTCATTAAAGTGAGAGAGACAAATCCTCGAAATTTGCGAAAATCGCAGTGGGGCCGCAGAACAAAACGAAGAGAGAGATGTTCTAATTTTGTGTGAAGTCCTACGGTGTCCGATTCCGAAAGTCCAAATTTATTAGGAGCTGAAACAGTCTCGGTCAACGCTATCGGGGTACAGTCAAGGGAATAAATATAATAATATATACAACTTTAGACCTTATGCTCCAGACATAAGTAAAAAAGTGTAGTCATAGTCAGCGGCCCTACCGCTAACTCGAAAATCCGCAAATTTCGATTATTTTTCTCTTTCACTCTAATATCGCCTTGTTAGAAGTGACAAAGACAAATCGTCGTTTGCGGTTTTCGGAGTCCGTGGTGGTTGGCCAAAACTATGAAGAATCTCTCAGAAAGCGAATAATTTCAACAGTATTACGAGCAAACGTCTGTAGCACACGAAATAACTGGGAAAATTGCACTTGTAGTTGCGGTTACAGGCCTCAAGACGTACGTCAGTTTTTGTTACAAGTCTACCACAACTACACTTGTTATTTACAATATTTTTATAAAACGCTTGTTCGATTACGAGTTTAAAACTATTAAACTCCTGTATTTTTGTCTATGGCTGAGCTACAGGCACTTGTACCTGTAACTTGTAAAATTGTAACATAGTACTTTTATAAAACGCAAATTGTAAAAAACGAGGCAAGTGTTGCCAGTAAACGCCTGTAAAATTGTAACTTGTAACTTTATAAGACGGGACCCAGGGGCCTATTTCTCGTAACTATTAGTTTACAAGTATATTAGTTATTAGTTACTAGTGAAAATTTTACAAGTCCTAATAATTTCTGTTTCTCGGAAATAATTATTAGACTGGTAACTAATATTGGTAAACTAATAAAAAATATTAGTCCAGCTTGGCTGATTGGGGTATTACCCATGCCTTATTACATATTAAAAAAAAATGAAACATTGGCGGTAAAAAGCAAATGTTTGTTTAGTTAAAATAAAATATTAAAATTTATTAAGAATGGATATGAAGTTGATGGTTTTGAGGAATATATTGGAAGCCAGAGATATTTTATTTGGAAGCTTTACGGACACGTTAACCTTAAAACATAAACGTAAAAATGGGAGGATTTAACAATTTTAATTATTTCTCATCCGAATCCGTCCAGATTTTATAATTTTCTTTAGTTAACTGTGATAAGTAACACGCTAATAGTTTGGACTAATATTTTTTACCAAGCTTCGGCGACTAATAGCTTTATGAGTGTATTTTACAAGTGTAGTTATTTTTATTTGTATTCGAGAAACCAAAACCAAATTAGGACTAATAATATTAGTTAATATTTATTAGTTGGTAACTAATAACTAATATTTTATTAGAGTGGCTTCGAGAAACGCAAATTTGTAAACTTGTAAAAAATATTAGCCCATGGACTAATATTACTAGTCTAATAAGGTACGAGAAATAGGCTCCAGCTGTGCAGAGATTAGCAGTGACACTGAGGTAAGTGTTATGGATTGAAGCGCGCTTTTTCAACGCCCGTCTGAACATAAACACGGAGGTCCATATGCTCAATTCGATTTAACGTCCAACAGTACAGTTCAATGTGTTATTTATCTTGTTGTGAAGAAGAGCAGATAAATATCAGTACCTTTTGGTACTTCGTGAAGTGAGATTTACTATAGGTAACGGGGGCAACATTATAATTACGCCTCGCTGTTAATAAATACCTGTAAGGATAGATGTAAGGAAAAAAATATCTAAAGCTAATAAAATAGCTGGAAAATCGTAGTATTGGCTCTTGTCGCTTGTCATCTAATACAGGCTTAATGCAGCAGAACAAGTGGCAACGAGGCCACGTAGCATTCTGTCAAAGCTGTCAAAGTTTTATTTAGGCTTCCGTCTTGATTGGCTGTAGACTAAAATTGTCGAAATTATTGACCTGCGATTGGCTAAAAATTACTATTGAAAAGTTTCTTATGGTCAAGTTACTCAAGTTATGACATGCTATACGGACATGGCATGTCATCGTCACTATGACTTTATCTGTGGTTTGTAGGCTGACGTTGGATTTCCTTACGATAAATTATTCGGCTGGGAAACAAATGTACATTGATAAAAGTAAATTAATTAGTTTATTGCACATGTTTCTTAATTAGATTTCTAGTGTAATAATTGTAACCCTGTAGTAATGTGTTTAAACTAGTCTAACAATAATTTAAGATATATCCATCAAGTGAAATTTGTCGATATGATGGATGGGAATGATTTAACGTCTGAAACACCGCGGAAGGGTATAATTTCACAAGGATGGACACGTATATCCCAGGTATTCCTATTTAATTAACTTTCATGTTTTTTTACATATATTTCAAGTTATAAGTGGATATCATCCACATCGTCCTAACCTACTTGTGAAACTGTAATTAATTAAAATAAATCACATAGCGTTCGGACAATACTATCAATTGCCTAAGTACCATACGGATTTTAAATATTTAAGACTGATAACAGATATTTCTATACTAACCAGATATATCAAGGCACACTAGACAGATGGACTCCTTATACAAGAGGGAGATGGATTGGAACTATAGTTCTACTTGCAATATTCATGCTTCGAATATTTGCTAAGCAAGTGAGTATAATAGTATAGTTAAATCTTATACTGTAATATCTAAGCCTATTTCTTATTAGAATGCAATACTAACTAAACATTTGTGATCCTAATGAGGATTTTTGATACTTTTTCTGCCGCTATGAGGTGCTGAGATGGCAGCACTGTAGCGTAAGGTCAAACTACTGTCAAAATAAATACGCGGATTAAATTATCTTATACCTTTTTTCATAGTGACCCATCCATTGAACTATGCTATATCCTACTATTCCTACTATGTTTCACATTATTTCTTTTAACAAACTGGGGTATGTTTGTCCCTTGGACAAAAAGCTTTTAACCCAATATTATTGTAATGTTAATACATGGAAGAAAACACTTTTTAATTTTATGATTTGTTATGCAGAATACACACAATTTTATTTGTTCACAGGGTTGGTACATAGTAACTTATGCACTTGGTATCTACCATTTAAATTTATTCATTGCATTCCTAACACCGAAGATTGATCCAGCTATGGACTTTGATGGTAAGTTGGAACTACATAGAAACTAAAATGATAAAATTGAATGAAGGACATATACCTTCTAAAATTGTGCCAAAATAAATGTTACAAACCTTATCTGTAGTATGACATCCTGTTTCTGACTGGCGGAGTGACTAATTATTCACACATTATAATTTGAATCTTAACCAAAGTCAAATTCCAATTCCATTAATGAATTTAATAGTAAACTGTTATATTACAGGTGATGATGATAATGGGCCAGCCTTACCTACTCGGTCTAGTGAAGAATTCAGACCATTTATCAGGAGATTACCTGAATTCAAATTCTGGCTGTCTGTAACCAAGAGTACAGTAATTGGATTCTGTTGCACTTTCATTGATGCTTTCAATGTTCCAGTATTCTGGCCTATTTTAGTCATGTATTTTATTACCCTATTTTGTATTACTATGAAGAGGCAAATTAAGGTAAGACAATTTTATATTCGGAAAACTTTATTTAACTTCTCTTAGGTTAAAATATATAATGCTATAAAAACAAACAAATGTTAAACGCTTTCTTAAAATGAAAAGAGATGGTGATGTTTGTAGATCGCCACTGAGATAGTAACTACACTAGCTGAGGGAGTAGGTACAAATGTTGCCATGTCCCTTTTCTTTACAACAGAGTGATTATCTTTTGTTTGTTTTTATAGCTAAGCTATCAATCGCTACTTCGCTTTTGGCGGAATCAGTGTCTAAGAATATGTTTGATTATGGTCATGGCCCATTTAAATATCTTACTAATATCACACTTGGTCATATAAAATGATTTGATTATTGACGCGATTTTCATTTTTGTTTTGATTTAGGGCCCTAACTATACACGGTGCTTGTGAGCATTCCGAAAGATTTTAATGCGGGATTCCTGACCACATTTAGAGTCTTTAATGTTATATAAAATTTCCTGGATTCGGCTTGGTTTCAGAGATAATCAACCTTTTTTGGAAATAAGTTTTTCGACGTAACTCGTCATTTAACTTCTTTATGATTACAATGCCACCACAATGTGTTCTAATATTACCACACCTTTTGCCTGACAATCAAAAAATACGAATAGACTTGACGAAATAACCTGTATCTAAAAAAACAATTGAAATAAATAATTTAAACAAATTGTTGTTATGATAAAAAGTACTGGAAATGTTTAGAAGTATTCAAAAAGACTAAAAAAAATAAAAAATAATAATTTTTTTTTTGGTGGAATTGACTTTTGGTCTCATAATATTTTATGTTTATTTTGATGCCTAGAATGCACAGTTAAAATCTTTCGCAATGCTCGCGAGCACCGTGTATACAATTTTTTTTGCAGTCAATCCTTGGCTACAGTTACTGCTTATAATATAACATAAAAAGCCATTTTTTAAAATGGTGAAAAAAAGGGTCTATGTGTACATTTAATTTAGATTCCTAAGGCATCATGGTATTCCATGAAAAGTTAATCTACTGGCTTCCAAAGCTGCTGTTACTAGTTATACACGGTGCTCGCGAGGTACCCGCAAGATTTTAATGCCGAATTCCTGAGCATATTTAGAGTATTTAATGTTATATAAAATTTCCTGGATTTGGCTTGGTTCCAGAGATAATTAACCTTTTTTCGGAAAAAGTTTTTCGACGTAACTCGTCATAAAACTTCTTTTTGATTACAATGCTACCACAATGTGTTCTAATATTACCACACCTTTTGCCTGATAATCAAAAAATAAGAATAGACTTGACAAAAAAAAATTGGAAATGTTAAAAAGTATTAAAAAGTCAAAAAAAAAAAATTTTTTTTGGTGGAATTTAACATTAGGTATCATAATATTTTTTGTTTATTTTGATGTCTAAAATTCATAGTTAAAATCTTTCGGTTTCCTCGCGAGCAGCCTGTATATTTCTGCACATACTTACATATAGAATCTTCTGTTTCGATCACCTTTTAATACCTAAATGATAACTTAACTCCTGATAAGTTCAGACAATTTTTTTCCTGAAAGTTCTTTTGGTTTTAAAATTACATCTGATGTGAATATCAATCAACCTAGTAGAAGAAAGTGCAAAAACAATATTGCTTTGAAGTAAATTCGGTTTGAACTAGTTAGCGAAATCCCATCATGCAATGGTTTTAAAGCAAAAATTATCATCATATATCACGTCATCACTCATCAGCTTATTTCAGTCCAATTCTAGATGTAGTACTAGTCCTACTATGGTTCTTTGCATAAGTCAAAAACAAGTACAAGAGACAAAAACAATTAGTATTTTTTTAAATAACAATAATTGGCAAGCAGTACCTATCTGTAGGCTTTATATTTTTCGTCGGCGTCCCACGAGTGCAATACTTACTAAACCTAAGTTAACTCCCTGTATTAAATCGGTAAAATATTAATTGAAATTATTGGCTTCAAAGGCCTATATTGGACAATATTGGTCTATAAGATGTATTTAAAGTATTTTATTAGTTTGATTAAAACT
>JALPQI010026271.1:0-11713 GCA_025490895.1 Thaumatotibia leucotreta | reverse complement strand
GCCTTGCTTAACACTTGCAGTATCGGTGAACCCAGCTCCTTCTCGTGGACCACTCTGCATGTACTTCCTTCGTATATAGCTCGTATGATACTGACGATACATGCAGGGATACCCCTTCTGCTCAGACTTGACCACAGTGCACTCCACTTCACGGTGTCGAAGGCTTTTTCAAAGTCGACAAAGGTCAAAAAGAGTTCTGATTGCCATTCGATACACTGTTCTATAAGGATGCGCAGTGTATTGGTGTGATCGGTGCAGGAGCGACCAGGCCGAAAACCAGCCTGTTCTGTTGCCGTCTCTCAGCTTCAGCGGTTTTCTCGTATTACGGGCCCCACGCCCGCTGTGCTGGCGAGTGATGTCGTACAGTTCACGCATGTCCTTGCGGTGAGCGGCGTTATTCGCGCGGTCAGCTAGCTCATCAGCAGCCCTCCGTCGGTCTCGACGAGCGGTTTTCTTAATGAAGGCGCGCAGCCTGGCGTACTCCTCCTTTAAGCTGGTTGTCTGAGGCTCTACAGAAGATAGCAACTGGGTTTTCACTGTATGCCTATCTTCTATAGCCTGCCACAGTTCTTGTGACATCCAAACTTTTTTCCTTGGGTTTGAGTATCCTAGAACCTGCGCGCCGGCGTTAGTAAAAGCAGTCCGGATGCGGACCCAGGTTTCCTCCATCTGTTCGTCTTCGAGTTCCTCTAGAAGGTCGTACTGATTCCTCAGACATAAACGGAAGCTTTCACGGCACTCGGAGTCTCGGAGTTTCCGTACGTCGAAGCTTCTAGACGTCCTCTCAGATCTGCGGTGAGGGGTCGCCAGCTTAAGTCGCATCTCAGCGAGGACTAGATGATGGTCGCTATCCACGTCGGCGCCGCGGCGGTTCCTCACATCTAGTAAAGAGGACCTCCAGGAGCGACTAATTGCTATAATGGTCAATTTGATTACGGGTTACGCCATCTGGGGATATCCACGTCACCTTGTGACACTCCTTGTGCCGGAAAAGGGTTCCGCCAACGATTAAGTTCCGCATAGAGCACAGCTCACCGAAAAGTTCTCCGTTCTCGTTAATGTTTCCGGCAGCTCCATGGGATCCCATGTAATGTTCGCGACCAGTGTTGACATCGCCCAACTTTGCGTTTAAATCACCCATCAAGATGACGATGTCTTGTCTACGTATTGACCGCAATGTACACTCTAACAACTCATAAAATGCAGTTTTTAAGTCGTCTGAGGCAGCATTTGTGGGAGCGTAGCATTGAACAACGCTGACTTTACGCGCCCGAGAGTCAAATCGCGCAGTAATAATGCGCTCCGATACAGGCTTCCAGATCAGTAGACTGCTCTTGGCTCTACTGCTGAGTAGAAGTCCTACACCATACTCACGCCTTGCTCCCTCGTCTTCCTTGCCGCTATACAATAATGTTGTGCCATAGTCCGCTGACTCTTCTCCAAACCCATTCCATCTCGTTTCGCTTAATCCAAGGATATGAATGCCGTAGTCTGTCATGACTTTGGCTACCTCGGGTAACCGCTCCGGTCGAGTCATGGTTCTAACATTCCAGCACCCAATCCGTGTCCGTTGTTTCATGTTAAAAGTCGTCGTTGAAGGAGTCCGGTTATTTTGCGATTGTGTAGGTTTCTTAATCGATTGGGGTTTTTAAGGATGTGCAGGTGATTAGCCCACAGCATCCCGATCACGATGATGGGGCTGCCATCAGTGCGTCCGTGCCCACAGTGCCAGTCTTTTAGGGAGATCCCCAAGGTTTCTGGTAACCTAAATGGTTTCATACGGAGTGTCCTTCTCCGGCCTGTTGGTCCGCGGGAACTATTTTATTTCATTCCAACCCTGCTACTATGAAGTAGGCGTGCATGCCCCTATCCGCCACCTGGGGACGCGTTTTCTAGGAGTGAGGCTCTCCCGAAGATTGGAATATAAAAACGGATTGTACTTAGAGGGCAAAAGGAGCATCATCGTGAATGTGTGAAGTCTTCAATTAGTTAAGAGTGACAAACATTGCTTTACATAAATAAATATTTATTAACAATTCAAGATAATCGTTGTAGTATACAATAACTTTAAATTTGATTAACCCTTTCACTAAACATACCAATACAAGGATGAACGTTATAATCGTGATATCAAGAAAGAACACGCGCCACGCAACCGTCAATAACTGTTACAAAGTGGTCATCAGGGGGGTTGCCATGACGTACTAATGCGATTCAGTTTAGGTTCAGGAAAAGGGACAGTGATATAGCCGATAGTTCATAACTTAGCAGCTCGCGGTGAGATTAGTGCCTTGAGGAGACCTCTGTTGCTATAGCATTAAGTAAACCCGAGAAATATTAACACCCCAACTAGCAAAATTTCGTCATATAATCGTCGCGGAAACGTAACATATTCAGGCTTTTAGCTTATGAAATTGGTCATAAAAACGTAATAATTACGTTTATATAACGCGATTTGGGCCCATATTACTCAGCTTTTTAGCCATATAAAAGCCATTTAACTGAAACTGCCACCACTTATTAGTCATATAATAATCATCGCCGTGACCACTCTATAGCTAACTAGCTGTATAATAGCGACTTATATAGCTTTTATATGATTTTTAATCATATAAGAGCCATATAACCGTTGAGTTAGTTATTTATTGATCATATAATTGCTATTTATATGCCAAATTTGTGGAATAAAAGTGTCCAGCGAAACTAAACAGAAGACGGATTGACAACTTGCTCGTGCATATCATTTTGTTAGTGCTAGCTGGTGTAAACAAAATTAAATCACTTAACACGTTGGACGCCACGCGGCTCACCGGTGAGCCTTCACGATATTTCCGTTCAGGCCATGATGAAATCGAGTAATGGGCTATTTTCTCAAAAATCATATTTTGGTCATTTTGGATGCAGAATGTTATATTTAGCAAAATAGATTCAGATATACTAGCTTAAACGTCATAAAAACTCGAGTTTCATTAAAAGGCTCACCGGTGAGCCGCGTGGCCTGTACGGAAGGAATTGTGAAGTTCCTTCCGCGGGGGCCGCGGGGTCACGCCGCGGCTCACCCGCCCGCACACCCCGCATTTGCATGCGCATTCGCAAGTCTCGCAACTATCAGTACGGCTGGTATCCGGGCATTTTCACTTCTAGGGACACCCAATTAGCTTAACTCTCACAAAAAAGTTAACTTCGATGTCAGTTTTGTAACGACAATTAAGATTGTTTCACTTCTAGGCTAGGGTTGTCACTAGGTCTACATACAACACTCACAACATCCAATGGCTTTAAAATGGATGTTTCACCACGCTTACATTTGTAAATCACGGGATTCCACGCGGACGAGATTCCTTGCCCCTCATTTTAATTGAAATTCCGATGTTTCTTAATTTCAATAGCTTCACGTACTTTTCGGCTATGATGTATACGCTCGGTTGAGAGGACTTTCGGGTTATGGAGCTCAATCCAGTGGTTAGGTCCAGACTCCAACAAATGCTCGGCCACAGCAGACTTATTCGTTTGACGCTTTTTAACAGCCGTGATATGTTCCTTGACCCTTTCCGCTATGGTGCGTTTAGTTTCCCCAATATAGGAACTGCCACAGCTACAATCGATCTTATATAAACGCCTGGTGTGTGATAAGGTAAAACATCCTTAGGCGACCTTAGATACCCTGCCACCTTTGATAACGCACAGTGTTTTGTGGAAGCCAAAAAAGTGACATCCTCGTTTTATTACAAATTACTGTACTTTAAACCATTATAAAAGCGAGACTAAAACTCCCGCGTGTCAGTTTTGTGTAGTTTAAGAGAAATATTTTTTTGAAAATCGGGTTTCGAATTACGAAAAAAAATGATATTGTGCAAATTATTAAAGAAACTGTCGTGTTGTCCTACGTGTTGCATAGAACTTTCAAAGACGTATCATTAGAGGCAATGACGGCCTCTCTAAGTACATTCGTTTCAAAGATATTAATTATTTATTGATTTTGGTTTTTATTTTTTTTCTTCCATATTCCGCCGTAGTCGCCAGAGATATTTGTATGACAGCTTCATTAGTACGTCTTCTATATACTCTATTTTTTACAAGAGATAATTCCATGGAACATTCAAGTAATCACTTAAACACTTTATATCCGGGTTATCCGGCTTCTAGGGTTGACACTTCGGTATTTTTTATTTTAGACATAATTTTCTCAGGGATATCTATTACTCTTGGTTTTGATGTGTTCATTTAAAAACAATGTGATGCCACTGCTTCGAGGACCGATTTATTGGTAAGTATCTTGCGAGTCGTGTTTGCATATGAAGGGTAAAAAAACCGTGTCATACATTGGATTGGTTTTTATTGTCGAATTTTAGTTGAGATGTATGATGAGATACTGAATTTAACTCATACCGGTAATGCCTGTGGATTTGGAATCGCCGTTTGGTTCGCCGAGACTTAAAAAATAATTATTGAGAGAAATATCTGATTTTTGACTGTGATATTCGCCAAATATTAATAATGTATGATTAAAATATTTTATAAAATTAAAATACAGCTTGTTTTTTTTTTTAATTTCTCTAATTACTTTATTCAATGAGTACTATGTTTGATTTTTAAATTAAATGTATAATACCTATTCAGCTGCATTAGAATTATTAAAAGCACCACAGAATCCATCTATACTACCAGCTGATCAAGACACAATACAAGACGACAGCTTTTATGAGCTTCAAAATGGGGCAGAGATCCTGCAAGTAGAAGAAGACAAACAATGACTTGTCATTGAATGCCATACTAAATGATAATTTAGCATGGCACACATTCGGCTGACACCTCGTGTCATAGACTATACTCAAGTTTTAATTCCTGCCTTTATGTACAATCACATAAACTGCTATTTTTGATATGATTCTGATTTTACTTTTTGCTACTTTAAATGATACTGTTTATAAATAAATATGTTGTAAATATTTTTGGTCGTTACTTATTTTATTCGTGTTTTAAAACAAATATTTGCTAAATTTTCCTATATAAGAATCGAATCTGAACGCCGTCCATCAACACCTCGAGACGGCCAAACCCGCCATGCTCTTCTTGACGGAGACACAGATTAGACGTCCAGCGGATACGTCCTACCTTCAGTACCCCGGTTACGTGCTTGAGGATAACTTCCTCGCGTAATCCGGGGTCTGTCTGTTTGTCCGTTCTGATGTGTGTTGTCGACGTTTGCATTGCTTAGAGGATCCCTCTCTTCCCATTCTTTTGGTTCTTGTAAGCCTTGGCCTCCAATGCCGTATTTACATGTGCCTATACAGACCCCATTCAGGAGACGCTGAGACAACTCGACTGTTTGACCACCTGAGTTGGGCAGCAGATGAGGCGCAAGCGCGATTTCCTGCTGCTGAATTGGTATGTTTGGGGGACTTTAATGCCCACCACGACTCCTGGTTGGGTTCCCCCTCCATTAATCATGCTGGCAGAATCGCGCACGCGTTTGCTCTAACCCATCATCTTGTTCAGTTAGTGGATCAGCCCACTAGGATACCCGACATAGCTGAACAAACGCCCTCTCTGCTGGATCTTTTGCTGACCTCCCATCCAACTGGGTACCAGGTTGTGGTCAACACACCCTTAGGCACCTCTGACCACTGCCTGGTATCCAGTACAGTACCCAGCGCAGCCATACCTCAATCGCCGGCGGTAAAGCGCAGAGTATGGCACTACTCGTCAGCAGATTGGGACGGCATGCGTGATTATTTCGCGTCCGTTCCTTGGGTGCAGCGCTGCTTTAGCGAGAAGGATCCCTCAGCGAGTGCTGCGTCTATTGCTGGCGAGATCGGTCTAGGAATGGAATACTACATCCCTTATTCCGATGTCGTCATTAAGAGCCGTAGACGACCCTGGTTCAATAGCGAGTGCGCTGAAGCCGTTAACAACAAACAGGCGGCGTATCGAGCTTGGATCAGGGTCGCGTTTTATAAAGTTACAATTTACAATTTCGCTGTTTGCCTCTCTTTCTAGCTAATATGTACGTGCGTTAGAGAGGCAAACAGCGAAATTGTAAATAGTAACTTTATAAAACGCGACCCAGGGGCCGCGCCTGTAATGATCCCAATATTGTTTCGCTGAAAGCAGCTTACAATGCTGCCACTAAGGTCTGCAAGAGGGCGTATATTAGAGCCGACGCCCAGCGCGTTGCAAACGTAGGTTCGGAGCTAGTTTCGCACCCAACTGGGTCGCGAAGTTTCTGGCGTCTGGCCAAAACTGTGCAGTCAAATTTCTGCCAACCATCGCTGCCACCGCTGAGATTACCAGATGGTTCATTGGCTCATCAGGCGCAAGAGAAAGCCGATCTCATGGCTAGCATCTTTGCTGCGAACTCTCGTCTTGATGACTGCTCTATGCCACCACCATCCATACCTGCCTGTGGTGCCGTGATGCCCGAAATTCATTTTAGGCATCGCGATGTACGCCGGGCTTTACAGTCACTTGATATCCGAAAAGCCAGTGGTCCTGACGGTATCCCAGCGATTGTACTTAGGAAATGTGCAGCAGAGTTGTCTCCGGTGTTGACGCGCCTCTTTAGTCTTTCGTACTCGTCTGGTAGCATTCCGGAAGCTTGGAGAGAGGCTAATGTGCAGCCGGTCCCCAAAAAGGGTGACCGTTCAGACCCTTCTAACTACCGCCCCATTGCCGTAACCTCAGTGTTGTGCAAAGTGATGGAGCGGATCATGAACGACCAATTGATCCGTTACCTAGAGGATCACTCTCTTTTGTATGATCGACAGTATGGCTTTAGGCCGAAAAGATCAACGGGTGATCTTCTAGCGTATGTCACGCACCTCTGGGGGGAGGCAATCGACAAACACGGCGAGGCCTTGGCAATCAGTCTTGACATCGCCAAGGCTTTTGATCGGGTTTGGCACAAAGCTCTTCTCTCCAAGCTCCCTGCGTATGGCCTGCCTGCCCAGCTATGCAAATGGATTGCTGACTTCCTGCATGAGCGCAGAATCCGTGTCCTGGTTGACGGATGTGATTCGCGGTTCATGACAGTGAATGCTGGCGTCCCTCAGGGCTCCGTCTTATCGCCTACCCTCTTTCTTCTGCATATCAATGACTTACTTCCTTTAGGAAACATTCATTGTTATGCAGATGACAGTACGGTCCATGGGCGTTATCTCGGTCGGCCTGGGGCAAGCAGGGCAGAAGTTGGCGACAAACGTGTGGATCTTGTCGTTGAGCTCGATCGGGTTCTGGATCTTATTTGCAAATGGGGTTCCGATAACCTGGTCGAGTTCAACGCCAAAAAGACTCAAGTGTGCGCTTTCACCACCAAAACGTCTTCCTTCCACCCAGTTCCAACTCTTCAGAACACTCCTCTTGGTTTACGAGATAGCCTGAATATGCTTGGCATGGATATACGCTGCAATCTAAATCAAAATAAATACATCGAGTCATTAATTACCACGGCATCAAAAAAGCTGGGCATCCTGAATAGGGTGCGTCGGTTCTTTGCGCCCGATCAGCTTTGTCTTCTTTATAAGACACAAGTTCGGTCTTGCGTGGAGTACTGCTCTCATCTTTGGGATGGGTCGGCCCAGTACCTACTCGATGCTCTCGATAGGATGCAGCGGCGGGCAGTCCGTATTATAGGCGACTCTAAGGTTACCAGGCACCTTGAACCCCTTCAACTACGTAGGGACATTGGTTCTCTGAGCGTTTTTTATCGCCTGTACCATGGTGAGTGTTCTGAAGAGTTATTTTCCCTCATCCCGCCCTCCCCTTTCCGTTATAAAACCACACGTGCCGGTTTGCGGTGTCACTCCTTCACCGTGGAAAATATTCCCACACGTACTAAGAAATTCGGCAATTCCTTCATATGCCGAACTATAAAAAAGTGGAATTCTTTACCGGCACATGTTTTTCCGCATACCTATAAGTTGGGACCCTTTAAACGAAGCGTGAAGAAGCATCTAGCGGGCCAGCAAGGCGGTGACAACTAACAGGTCACTGTCTCCTGTTCGTTGCCGCCGCGATTTGGGCTCTACTTTTCACTTACGATCAGGTGGAGTGGAGCCACTTTGTTGTGCCAACATAAAAAAAAAAAAAAAAAAATATAATAAACAGTATCAAACAGCATTTTGGTGTATTGTGCCGCATGCTAGATAGATACTATTAGCGCAGCATAGTAAACAAATAGTTGTATAACCAGTTTAACCAATTGAATTCCCATGTTAGAAACATTACGTTATTGCATTTTTAAATAGGTACTGTGTTAATTTTATATCTGGAGAAATCCGGATATTGGTAGTGGCAGCCCTGAACGAAAATTTCAATTGACTATAGATTGAATGTTCCGTGGAATTATCTCTTGTAAAAAATAGGGTATATAGAAGACATAATAATGAAGCTGTCATACAAATATCTCTGGCGACTACGGCGGAATATGGAAGAAAAAAAATAAAAACCAAAATCAATAAATAAATAATATCTTTGAAACGAATGTACTTAGAGAGGCCGTCATTGCCTCTAAATATACTTCTTTGAAAGTTCTATGCAACACGTAGAACAACACGACAGTTTCTTTAATAATTTGCACAATATCATTTTTTTTCGTAATATCCGGGTATCTGAAACACGATTTTCAAAGGCCATAGTCGGATTTTCATAGTAAGTCAGCCTTTAAATCAACTAGACTCTAGTATTTTTTTGTGAGTACCTCTTATGGTGAAGAATATTTCTGCTGAGTATCAACGTCCTATCGGTGACAGTTTTTGACTTATGATTTTTTTTAGTTTTTTCTTTAATGTGTTGTATCTCAGGATGTATAAAAGCGAATTGCTTCAAATTTTGAAATAATGTTCTTTATTTAGATATGCATCGAATTTAAAAAAATGAATATCGATTGTCGTATAAAAAAAGAAAAAAAAAGACCAAAAAATTTTTCATATTTTTTTTTGTGTACCTATGAAGTAGTGACACCTCTATTTTCTTTTTCTAATTATAGACCATACATTGGCCTACTAGTTGCCTAAGTATCAAATTTTTCCAAGCGGTACTTCTTACCAAAAATCGGCAATATGTGTGGTCAAGTTCTGCATTCAATCGGTGTTTTTCAATGTAGTATACAAACTCTTCATTTATATTTGAGTTTTCTTATCAGGTTATCTTATTTAAGAGTAAATGCTAATGACAACTTAATGTCATCATGATGCAAGCTGTTTATTTCATTATTAATCGGCCGTTTACCATTTCAACTAGCGTATATAGTAATATATTCAAGAAATATATTATTTTTAATGAATATCTCATAAATAATATCGAATTACGCTAGTTAAAATAATAAACGGCCGATTAATAATGAAATAAACAGCTTGCATCATGATGACATTAAGTTGTCATTAGCATTTACTCTTAAATAAGATAGCCTGATAAGAAAACTCAAATATAAATGAAGAGTTTGTATACTACATTGAAAAACACCGATTGAATGCAGAACTTGACCACACATATTGCCGATTTTTGGTAAGAAGTACCGCTTGGAAAATTTTGATACTTAGGCAACTAGTAGGCCAATGTATGGTCTATAATTAGAAAAAGAAAATAGAGGTGTCACTACTTCATAGGTACACAAAAAAAAATATGAAAAATTTTTTGGTCTTTTTTTTTCTTTTTTTTATACGACAATCGATATTCATTTTTTTAAATTCGATGCATATCTAAATAAAGAACATTATTTCAAAATTTGAAGCAATTCGCTTTTATACATCCTGGGATACAACACATTAAAGAAAAAACTAAAAAAAATCATAAGTCAAAAACTGTCACCAATAGGACGTTGATACTCAGCAGAAATATTCTTCACCATAAGAGGTACTCACAAAAAAATACTAGAGTCTGGTTGATTTAAAGGCTGACTTACTATGAAAATCCGACTATGGCCTTTCTTTTTCTCGTAAACTACACAAAACTGACACGCGGGAGTTTTAGTCTCGCTTTTATAATGGTTTAAAGTACAGTAATTTGTAATAAAACGAGGATGTCACTTTTTTGGCTTCCACAAAACACTGTGTAACGGCATAAAAACGGTTGGTATGGAATACTTATTCAAAAGCGTACCTATTTTGTCCGTTACAGCCCTGACATAAGGCAAAAATGCTGGTCGCCTCGCAACATCTGAATGTTTCTTTCTCGGTATTTGTCTGGGTTGCCGTCTGTTCATTATGTAGCCATTTCTCTTCAGAACCTCCTGAACGTGCGATAACTCAATTTCCAGAAATTCAGGGTCACAAAGGTCATGTGCTCTGTTCTTTAGAGAATTAACCACAGACTGAAGCTTCCGGGGGTGGTGGTGAGACAGAGCGTTCAAATACCTGTTAGTGTGTGTGGGCTTCCTACTTATAGACAGTGTGCGCCAAAGAACCATCATCTCGACCTATCACCTTCACGTCCAGAAAAGGCAAACTATGCTCCGATTCCAATTCATATATGTGAATTTGACTTTAGTATGAATGGAATTGAGATACTGGAGTAATTGCTCAACTTCATGCTTGCCACCTCTCATAACGTAGAAGACATCATCGACATACCGCTTCCATAATTTCACTGCCCATGGTTGCAGATCTATGCTGGCTTCAAAATGCTCTACCTAGATATTTGCTAAAACCGGTGCCACAGGGCTACCCATAGCAACTCCGTCGATCTGGAGATAATGCCCTCCCTCGATATAAAAAGTAGCTTCCTTCTAAAAACCATGACAGAACTCACTATCTATTATGATTTTGTACTTTTGTTACTTTTGATAAGAATTATAATTATAATGAAATGGTACCTTTAAGTTTACTATGTCAATTGTGATAAATTGTTTTACGAAAAGCTCAAGAATACAAGCTTTTTTAAACTTTAGTGTCATCTTGATAGCGAGTAAGTCGACGACGTTACCTATTTTTAAACTTAACTAAAAGTTGTATTATATGCTTAAAATTTGGTAAATAAAAAATAATTATAAACATTAAAAACTAATTTACTTTATTTTTTACCAAACTGAATATTTAAAATCTTTATTTGCAAGTCTTCAACTATATTTTACCTATGACGAGTAAGCCAACCCTAACTAAGTTCACAAAATGACGAAAAAAATCATAAGTCCTTTACAGTACGAAAGAACCAAGGCAATTTGTATCTTCTCTAGGGCCACACGGCTCACCCTGCATACGTTTTTGGATGGAATAAGTGAACGGTGGCCTGTAAAACAGGTTTGAAATGAAGGCTCGCGATGGCTCACCGGTGATCCCCGTGGCCCCAATGGTTCAACATGGTTAGGCTCACCGGTGACCCCTGTGGCTCCAATGGAAATACTACATTTTTGGCGTGGCGTTCAACGTGTTAATGCCGTTGAGTATGTTTTGACAGAGCTATCTAAGTAATATATGACCATGTTATAATTGGCATTATAAATTCTACCTAATGGTGAAAATGTATTGCGAATACCACTTTACTGATAAATTATACTATATTTAGTAGTAAATAATGAACGCGCCACTTTAATTATTAGTTATTACAATATAAATTAAATAAATATTTTTAATTATTACGAAGGAAACTACTATATGACATGTATACGATTAACATATCATATAACTGCTTCGTATTAGTTCTTATATAGCAAGTTTAGTGGTTTTAGCGCCATGACACCTACAGGTAGATACGTTAATCATATAAAAGTAACAGCTGA
>JALPQI010026270.1:0-14328 GCA_025490895.1 Thaumatotibia leucotreta | reverse complement strand
CACTTCAATCCCTTCGACTCTTACGATACCCGCAGGAGGAGTTGGGGTGGTGACAAATGTATTCTTTCTGCCGTCACCACACGGCCAAGTAAAATATACTTAATCGTATTTAAGAATACATTTTTCAGTACCTACAGATGTTTTTTTACGCGTTTTGCGAGGAGTGGTTTAGTTTTTTCAGGTCGAAACTTCTGAGGGCTGTACTGAAAAACGAATTAACACCGAGTAATCAAAACTTTGATGGACCAATCACAACTAAGTATCTTTAAATGTTGGTTTATTTTTTTACAGGTTGATATTGAAATTAATTACCGTTATGCATTGAAGAGGGGGTGACACTTGAGTCAAAATTCTTTTCGTTGTCTTATAGTCCGTGGGCTACTCGGTCTGAAATTAGAAAACGGTATAATTTGGGGGTACCAAGTGTCCTTTTTACAGTAGTTAGACATATTCATAAGGGTGTTAAAAAAGTATGATAGACATCTCAAAGTGGTAGCTAATAGGCATACGGGCTATTTCAAGATTTACGTTGTATGACAGGTATGGTTAAAATTAGGAGGTACAAATTTTCCTTTTCACGGCTGTTAGGTAAGCTTATAAAAACGTCAAAAATGCAAGATTGCCATTTATAAGTGCTACTTAACAAAAATGGGGGCCAATCAAAGATGGTGGATCTCAAGTTTTACAAAATCAAGTATATCTCGAGAACTATTAAATATATGTAATTACTCTCTTGAACAAAATTAAAGGCATATCTGTAAGCTTCATATTTTGCATATACACCATATTGCTAAAACCAACCAATAATTAATTATGACCAAATTTATGAAAATTTCGTGATTTTGATTTTTTTTGTGTCGTGTTTTTACATAGTAGTCATGACGCTAGAAAAATTAAATATTTTTTTAATGATAATATATTTAATAAGCTTCAATTTGATGTATATAACTTGTTGGCGGTATTAAAAAAAAGACCCATAAAAAATATTTAAATGAATTGTAGTCATAATCCACCGTATACTTAGTGATTTAAGAGGCGATGGAAGTGCCACTCGTAAATAATAGTGCTTATTTCAAATAACCAAGATTGAAAAATATAAAAAAAAACTGAACTGTGAGTCGGACTTCGCCTCTTAAATCACTAAGTATACGGTGGATTATGAGTACAATTCAATTAAACATTTTTTATGGTCTTTTTTTTAATACCACCAACAAGTTATATACATCAAATTGAAGCTTATTAAATATATTATCATTAAAAAAATATTTAATTTTTCTAGCGTCATGACTACTATGTAAAAACACGACACAAAAAAAATCAAAATCACGAAATTTTCATAAATTTGGTCATAATTAATTATTGGTTGGTTTTAGTAATATGGTGTATATGCAAAATATGAAGCTTACAGATATGCCTTTAATTTTGTTTAAGAGAGTAACTAGATATATTTAATAGTTCTCGAGATATACTTGATTTTGTAAAACTTGAGATCCACCATCTTTGATTGGCCCCCATTTTTGTTAGGTAGCACTTATAAATGGCAATCTTGCATTTTTGACGTTTTTATAAGCTAACCTAACAGCCGTGAAAAGGAAAATTTGTAACTCCTAATTTTAACCATACCTGTCATACAACGGAAATCTTGAAATAGCCCGTATGCCTATTAGCTACCACTTTGAGATGTCTATCATACTTTTTTAACATCCTTATGAATATGTCTACCTACTGTAAAAAGGACCACTTGGTTACCCCCAAATTATACCGTTTTCTAATTTCAGGCCGACTAGCCCACGGACTATTATTTTGTGTCCCTAAAAACGTGACGCAGTGGTGATTTTTGTATGAGATGATGTTTTGTTTTCAATTTCTGATGTGTGGATTAAGATCTAGCGTGAAAAAGAAATACAAGTGCATCGGATTTTTTAAATGTACTGAATCGAAACAGCAACTAAAAGCGTGATAATGTGGTATGAAACAAGACAACGAAAAGACATTTGGAGGCATACCAATAACAGTATGGCTGTCTAGTAATAATATAATTTTAAATGTACATTATTAATAGGAATAAGTATTAATGTAAATTGCAACATCCCTCAGGGTTCATGTAACTCATACATATGTTATGTTATTGTTTCATGAATGCAAATAAATAAATAAATAAAAAGAATTTTGACCCACTTGTCAACTAAAATTCAGGACCGTTTTTGAAAGGCAATTTAGTACGGCGTGCGGCTTGCATGTTTTATTTATTCGCAGGCACACAGTTAATTAAGTTTGGCTTATAAAATTTCATTAACTTAAAAATTTCAAAATTATCAACAATCGAGGACGGTACCTCAAATTGTATCATCAGTCTATATCAGTCCACTGCTGGACATCAACGGCCTCTCCTTAGCCCATTCGTATCTATGGACGTATTAGGAGGTAAATGCCCATAATCGCCACGCTGAGCAAGCGGATTGGCGATCGCTTTTATGCGTCCACTATGGTGACGCTGCTGCCTATCATCAATCTTCTATCAAAGAATGGTCAGTAATACTTCAATCGCTTAGTCAATACTTACGACACCCACGAAAAAAGTTGGGGTGGTGACAAATGTATTCTTACAGCCGTCACCACACGGCCGTAAAAAACCGACATCGTTTCTTACGGCCGTGTGGTAAAACGATGAGAAAATATAAATGTAATGCGAATGTGATAAATTCCCTATAAAATACTTTCTATATCCGTAAAAATTGCGATTAAACGGTTGCGACCGGATTAAAAAAAGTCACCGAAGTGGGCCAACAACTTAGAAGTCTATTTCCAGAAGGGCGTATGTCTCCATAGACATCCTACAGGAATGAGCTCTTTCACAACTCTTCAACTGTTCTGCAGTTGTCCCATTTAATGTTCTATTTTGTGATGCGCTTGATTCTATTTTTTACATCATTGAACATAATATGACATGCACAGGGTGCGTGGATTCGTTACGCGTATTGCACATCGCATTATTGTAACATCCCCTATCCATTCAAATGCGTTTCAGATAACATGTTGCAAATTAGACCTTGTATGTATTAATATAAGGATATTGTTGTAAAATATGAAATAATATGAACACTTATTTTATTTTAACTTAGCATCAATGTCACGACGTTTGACACGTGTTTAGCATTCAACTAATAGAATAGAATGCCATTGTCCTAAATCGTTTAGGGGAAAAGTATTATTTGTTACTCTTGCCAACAAAAGTTTTGAATTTCATACCGTTTATAGCCCATTTCGTGTGACGCCGTTGAGTTTTGATTTAAATGGAAAACGTTTCGCAGACATCGAAAAGCAGCGTTATTTTCGGCTTGAATTTTAGTTTTTTTTATCCTAAAATATATTTCGTTTCAGTGGATAGCCAAAATTTGTTTTTTTTTTTTATATGTGAAACCGTAGTTTACTTTGCATAGGCATGTTATACGAGTATGTCGGTAATCCAATCCAGATTCTGTTAAAAAAAAACAACTTTTTTTGCAAAACGTCAGTCATGACGCCTCATGTTTGTTGAAAATGAAAGAAAATTGAATTAAAAAAACGCAGCAGTAGTGTGTTTTTTGTATTTAGTCCAAAATTTCTAATATAAATAAAGAAAAATCTGTTGATTTTGGATTCATTGTACCTATGATTTCCAGACAAAATTATGAGCATATTTGAGTTTATACCTAATACGCGAAAAATTTGTCTCCCAAATTTCATATTTTGCTTGTAGTCCATTTTGTTACGCCATAGGAGACGTAGGTATGTAAAACTTATTATGGAACATAGAACACTCTTAATTTAGTTCTCGTTGAAACATGCTATTCAAATGTAGATGTTCTGTGAAATTTGCATAAATATGGCGGAATTTCATTGCTGCAGTGTGGAATCACCTTCTTCAAACCATGAGTGATCAAGAGCTTACTGATATAGAACTTTGACTATAAATAACTCCATAAAAACAAATCAATTATATTAAATCGGAATATTTGGGATTGAAGATGAAATGAAGGGAAAAGGGCCAGAAAATGGAGACAAAACAATTTTTCGTCTAGGTCACCAGGGCTGCAGTGTGATTTGCTATTGTAATACTTAACCCTATTCTGTGTATTATGTTAGGGAATAAAATAGAAATTCGTCAAAAAAAGTGTGCATTTTCATTAAATTTAAATCTTGCTTTATTTTTGGGACACCCTTTACCAAGAACTTTCCATGGGAAATTAAGGAAACTTTTCTCCGGTGCATAGTAAACCAGGCGGGAAAAATAACGAATAAAGCAAGTTCCAAGCAGGGCTCTGATTTTTCATCGCACGGTAAAACGTGAGAGTACCATGGATTCGATACTAATATTAAAACATAAGTCATATTCATTCTCATATAAAAAATATTCTTTGTACTTAAAATTTAAGTTCCCGAGAACATTCTCTGTAAGAGTTTTCTAACTTACGAATCTCCTCAATGCGTTGCAAGTTGAAGTGTTGCCATTCTGTTGAGTCAAATGGATCCCTTTTCCCCCTATTCATAAACTTCTCCTAACTTAGCAAGCCGCTAAGTATTGTTTGGCTCTTTCGCTCATACAGATTTATTGATAAGACCGAAAGGAACAGCCATCTAATCTGATCTTAAAAGCACTCAAAAATGATACCCAATTACCCCCTCAGTAGTCTACTTAGCTCAAAATGTTGACACTGTCAAGTAATCTAATAAAGGGTCGAATCTTTTTATTAAAAGTAAGCCGATATGACAACACCACGTGCCTGTCATCCGGTGACATGTGAATGACAGTTAGGGCGAATGCTGATGGGGACATAGGGCAAAAAATGGCGGCGCGAATTGCTCAATAAATTGGGATGTGTTCATGCATATTGAAATGTGCCGGGTATGAAAATATGTTAACGATTTAGACGCATTGAGAAGTTTCGGTAGAAATTCTCGGGAACTTTAATATAACTAGAAATGTAATCATGTCAGGATCTTAGTAGATATAGTTCGGGAAATATTATTTGACCGACTGTTATCTCAATCTTTTGTTTGCGTTAACGCTTACTAAAAACACAGTCAGCAGTCGAGCACTTTTCTATTGTTAATGACGCAAAACAAAAGGTCGTAAGAAGTGTCAAATAATATTTCCCGAACTATACCTGCCTCATTAAATATTTTCCCTCTACAGTTTTCTCACGAGACTTTAATTCAATAGACTTGACTCATATCAAATTTAGTGCAAAAAAATATTATTTTCTGTAGTATTTATTGAAAAGATCAATATTTTTTTATTACGGTGTATTAAAAGTGTTTGATGGGTAGGTACATATTTTTATTGAAAAATTTGTTTTATTTTTTTTAATTTCGTACTCTGAAAACGGTGTCGGCCATGATGTGACGTCATAGGATCTTAAACTAACTTCATGTCGAATCTTATACGAGTGATATTCGCCATGGACATGTAGGCATGTAGCTTTGATGTGACATTGACATAACATAAGTGACATGTCAAATGTTTGTTTTCGGTTTGAGTGACGTCACACCACCGATAATCTAAGCATTGAAGTTAATTAAGCAGTGAAAAAAAATTTTTTTTGTCGTTAATCAGATATTGATTAATAATATAAGCTAAACTTTAAAAATGGGTCAAGTAGTCTATTGTGAGATTACCGATTTAAAAATCATCACTATCATCAGTCTCGGCGGTTTTTTTTTATTTGTTTCTAATATTCTTATGTAGGTAATGTAGGTGGCATGAATCGGAACCTCCTTAAATTGTTTCTTGCCGATGACAAATTACTTAAGGTGGTTCGAATTTCATACAAATCAATTCTAGTTTAATAAGTCATCATAGTCCGCAGAGTCTCAAGTCGAAAGTCTTCGACCAGTGTGTGTTGCCAGTGATTACTTACGGATCTGACACGTGGTCGTTCGCTATGGGACTCATTAGGAGGCTCAGAGTCACTCAACGAGCGATGGAGAGGGCAATGCTCGGGGTTTCTCTGCGAGATCGCATCAGGAATAACGAGATCCGCAGAAGAACGAAAGTGACTGACATAGCCCGAAGAATCGCCAGGTTGAAGTGGCAGTGAGCTGGCCATATTGCCCGGAGGACCGATGACCGGTGGGGTCGGCGTGTTCTCGAGTGGCGACCGCATTGGACGGCGCAGCGTGGGAAGGCCCCCCACAAGATGGAGCGACGACCTGGTAAAGGTTGCGGGTATCCAATGGATGCGGACAGCTCACGACCGATCTTTGTGGAACTCTCTGGGGGAGGCCTATGTCCAGCAGTGGACGTCAATTGGCTGATGATGATGAAGTCATCATAGAATTAGAATTAGAAATCATATTCATCACACGCTATTATAATATTTTATGAACAAGCACAGGTTTATCTACTTCCTAAAATTGTCCTTTACGTTAATATAATAACGTTGTTAATACATAAATGGTGCAAATAAATTATATTTTGACAACTGAAAAAAAAGCTTTTTCACGACACTGTCCGTAAATGTGATGATTAATTCACTAAACACAGTACGGAAAGTTGCTTTTAGTTGTATAGCTGTCAAATTTTCACAGCTGTACAGTTAAGGGCATTAATATATATAAACTTCTCTAACTGATCCCTTACAAATGTGTCTATAATATTAATGCACTCGACTGTACATCTATGAACGTCACTAACAGTACAACAATGTTGAACGTAAAATAAAAGGTCGTACCTATCTAAACACGGATTTCATAGGTAGATATATTATGACGTTTTGAAAATTATTTCAGCAAAAAATCATCTGAATGCTTGTAACTTTTTTTTTATTTTTGTGGCACAGGATCATGGCGTTCAGCCACAACAAATTAAAATGTATTTTTTCTAATTACAAGAATGTGTTTTATTTCCTCTCAGTAGTCGCGAAAAGCACAATGTTTAGCCTCGGCGAAAAGTGCAATAGATGAACTCGTACTATCGAAGGCCTCCCCAAGGGTCGGCCTTCGAACTAACTCGTTCATCTATTGCTTACTTTCCAGCCTCTACAACAATGTACTATTATTCTTTGTAAGGAAAAGAAACCGCGATCCTAAAAATCTTATAATTAAGTGTGTTTATTTTACACATAACTAATATTATTCGAACCCAACGTGGCGTGGTAAACAACAGTTAGAGGCAATCCAATCGCCATTTCATAAACTCCGGCAGCCAATTCCGATTTTTAGGGTTTCTCTGGCACTTATTTATTTAATAGATTCATCACTTTCTTACTAGTTATCCTGTATTGCAAGTATATATGTATTTTACGTTTTAACGTTTACATGTTTTCATCTTGAAATTGTTCGATTGAGTAGAAATTATGATTACTTTAGATTAATTCTGTAATAGCTTCACTTCATTTTAAGAATGATCTTTTAAACAGATTTGAAAGAAAAAACATTTCATTATACCTACTTTCTTAACTTTTTGATGAATTTAGATTTTGTCATTCTCATAATTATATTGCCAAAAAATCTACATTTAGTACCTAAGCAACACGTAAATAAAGAAGGCACAAATATATGTAAAAATTTATTTGACAATAATTTAAGTAGGTCTTAGTAGTTTAATACAATAGTACATTACGACACAAGTGCGAAAAACATGAAATTCGAAACGAGTGGCAATGTTTTCAAAACACGACCGACAGGGAGTGTTTTAAATCGACACGAGTTAATTATCTTATAAAATATTAAATTTCGTTTTTGCACGTGTCTCGTACGACGTTTTTTTAGTACAGATGGCCCTCCGAAGTTTTGGACCTGACGTAAAATGACACACTTCTCGCACTAGAGCCTAAAAAAGGCTCCATATGTAACTCGTAAATTCGTAACTCGTGTCGATTTAAAACACTCCCTATCGATCGTGTTTCAAAACATCGCCACTCGTTTCTAATTTCATGTTTTTCGCACTTGTATCGTAATGTACTATTTCATAACTAGTGCGCAAAACCGAACTTTGCGCACGCTTCGCGCGCGTTTATTTATCTTTTGGACGCACTTGTTATGAAAAAAATCGTCACTTACACGTGCAAAAACTTTTTTTAACTACTCGTAGGTTGATTGTCGCCCTCGTTTCACTCGGGCTCCAACTTTCACCCTCGCCGAAAAAAAGTTTTCTCGCACTAGTTAGGAAATAAGCGACAAACGGAGACCTTATTTAGGATAGGATGGGACTAAATAGAAGGCTGACAATCACTGCCGGCAATCGAAAACGGATTCAGGAAGCCACCAACAGGGAAACTTAATCAAACAGTCAGATGACGGAACCCGGATATTAGTCCCGACATTCCTACCATTTTTATTATAGTTTAGATGCGTTCTATGAATGATAGGGCGGGGGTGGCTTAATTGCATCCCCGGTGCAGTGCACTGGTGCATTCATGTATGCTTTATTGAAGCCAAAGATAATTTTATAAACCTCTTATTGTATCTACTATTGCCACGCCAATCTCACACGTAGTGCCTTGCCGTAAAGATTATTTTCAAGCGAAGGCTATTGATTGAAAATAGGCTATTAAGTTGCGAAGTAATAGAGAGCTACAGACATTATTTTTGCAGGGAAGTTATCCAAGGATCGTACAAACGCCTGTCATTTTGAAAATGTAACCCTGTTCCGTACAGTAGAGACTTCTTTTTTTATTTAATATCATGTTTTTTTAATAACATTAACACAAAGTATATATTTAAGAGATCCCAACTCTTCTTACTTTGGTCAAGTTGTACATATAAGATAAACGATTGAAGTATAACTAATTAATATACGCGATATGCATAATCCGTTTAAATCGTTTTATTTCATGAATAATTATCGCGGTAACCGAAGAAGATAATAGACTCAATAGATAGAAATTCAATATTAAAAATTTTATGGGTCACAAATTCGCAATCATAGTGTATACCTACAAGGTACTTACAAGTACATAGGAGTTGCAATCTCTAATTTGTGATAATGGTATAAAAAAAGAAGTTCATAACATCATATTATGATATTATGAACTTATGATAGTTAGTTATTAAGATAAGGGAGTCTCTACTGTAAGGAACAGGGTTACATTTTCAAAATGACGGGCGTTTGTCCGATCCTTGGATTTACCTAACATGTTAAGATGCATTCAGACCAAGCGAACATTCGCCATTCTAACCTCCCACTCTACGAAATTCGATCGTTACACAAAACGTGATTGGTTGATTTCGTAGAGCGGGGGATAGAACAGCGAATGCTCTTTTGGTCTAAACGCACCTTTAGTCAAATAGGGAACTTATCATTTTTTGTTCACTTCAGAAGTCTTTGGTGCCCCGTAGTGACCTTTGTAGTCATAGTCACATAATCAGGAGTAAGAATACGGTTGGCACCACTTTAAAGGTCTCTGCCCACTAGACCGTACCATACCATGAGACTATGCCCACACTAGGACGTTCCGGCGCCGGCCAACACCGTCTCATACTTTTCCATACAAAGAATAGTTTTTTGTCCGATACGTTCATGCTACGGTCTTGGTATGGTACGGTCTAGTGGGCAGAGACCTTTATTCTTCCCGTGGGTGTCGTAACTACGGGATACAACTAAGGGATTGAAATGTCACTGACCATTCATGTATTAAAGGTGTGCAGCAGCGTCATCATAATGGAAACATTACTGAGATTGCCAACACGCTTGCCCAGTGTGGCAATTATGAGCGTTACCTATCTCCCAATGCGGTTATTGCATCACTAATAGGAGAGGCCTATGCAATAGGCTGATGACACATTTAACCCGACGATATAAGGTAATGTGCGGTAAGATGGAACGGCTTTTAATGGGGTAAGACAAAAAGTCGACCTTCTCGCACAGCATATACAGGTAGCTTTTTGTCTTACCCCATTAAAAAAAACCGTTCCTATCTACCCCACCTTACTGCTAAACATATTTCTTTGTAGTTGGCTCCTGTACTAAATCCGTAAGTAGACACAACTAATTGAAACAGGCAGCAGATAAGAATAATCAAGCAAGCACAGTCTCGGAGCCAACGTGTGATGTTTCTCAGTTGCATTTCAATCACATCTTTTAAACACAAAAACCTTAAGAAATGACTCAGCCCACCGCATTCTGGATCTTATTACGACCCAATAGTAGCGAATTTAGTGTCCACAACTTGTTGACTTAATGCTATTCGTCCCGAGAGATCGTGTGTACATACAGTACAATTAACGTGGTTGAATGGTAGTTGAAATTTGTATGCCGGCTTGAGTATACAACAAAGTTCAGTGTCTATGACCTAGGAAGAGCGTGGAATGTAAATCTGGAATATTAATTTACAGTCACTAGACTAGTAGACCGTAGTAATGGCAGGGTGGTGTTGGCAATAAGAATTTCGTTACCACCTCAACTGTTCCCGTGTGAGTTGTAAGAGTCGACTAAGGGAAATGAAGTGTCACTGACCATTCGTTTTAAAAAGATTGATGATGACGACACACTATTAATAGTTAATTAATAGTTACTGCGATCGTCAACCCGCTTGTCCAGCGTGGCGGTTATGGGCATTTACCTCCTACAAACTGTGAAGAAGTATAATAAAATTTCTTTCTTCACGTAATCACATCAAACATCATCAGCCTGTAATAGTCCACTGCTGGATGTAGACCTCTCCTATTAACTATGCCTATAGACGCATTAGGAGGTAAATGCTCATAATCGCCACGCTGGGCAAGCGGATTGGCAATCGCAGTAATGTGTCCACTATGATGACGCTGCTGCCTATCATCAATATTTTATCAAATAATGGTCAGTGACACTTCAATCCCTTAGTCGACTCTTACGACACCCGCAGGAGGAGTTGGGATTAAAACAATTGTATTCTTACTGCCGTCACCACACGGCGACTTCAAGTAATAATCTTCTTTCTTCACGTGACATTTTAATTTATTTCCTAATAAACCAATCTTTCAATTTACGTCCCACCAATCCATCAGCTACATAGGGGTTAGATTTAAACATTAGCTCGTTCTATTTTCCGTCGGCAATGACCCGCTTATTGATCGATCACCCTTTGCGGTAGGTCGCTCCACTCGCGAACCGTGAGTTTACACTTAGAGAGAATGTGTGAGAGCGTACTCTACAAGGAAATATCCTTTTTTTTTCAAACCAGTATATGTGTACAATTTAGATATGTACATAAATTATACCTAACTAACCTCACCTATATTTAATATATTATTAAGATTAGCCCTCATGACACTGTACCGAAGATGCAAGCGTCATTTCCTCGCTGTATCGCAATGAAAAGTCAATTGATTTATTTATTTAGGTTTTAATGTATCTACCAGAAACGATAATGAGTCAAAAATTTAAATCAAATCAAAATCTATTTATATGCCATTAAATACAATGTAGGTATACAAGCGTTACAGTAATCCTAACATTAGGCAAGGCCTGTAACAAATTTTGCTGACAAGCAGGTTTAATTACCTATAAGAAATATTTAAAGTAAAGAACAACATTTAATTTAAATGCTCTAGATTATGAAGAAATATTATATTAAACTTTTTATGCACGTGATATACAAAAAGCGAATGTAATGCAAACAATTTTTTGCACAAACTATAGGTATATAAACTATAGATAATGCAACAAATGTTCATAAGTGTTTCTAACTAAAAAACTAACCTGCCTTTAACCACTCACTTGCTTTGATTTTTGCGATAGATTCTATGTCTATGCAAAATAAGAGTGATGACATGTAACAAAAGCTACATGAAGCAAGTGAGTGGGTGAGGGTAGGTACCAATATACCAATTTAAATCGGAGTTTCATTTGCTTTTTTTCGTCTAACTCCTTATTTATGATTCTTTTTAATAATATCTTATAGTTAATAAGTAGGTAAGTACATAATTATGTACTTAGATTGTTCATCTATATCAAATTAGGAAATCAAAATAATCGACAAAAGAAAAAAAAACCGGATTCAACTGATTTCTCCAAGATCCCATCATCAGACTCCTACTTGGTGCGAATGGGACCAAAATTTCAAAATAGGTTCACGATTTTTGAAGATATCATGTAACATACAAACATACATATAAAAAGAAAAAAGGCAGTATTATTGAAAATCTAACAGCTATTTCTATTGTTAATTTACCAATAAAGTGAAGTACCAGTATTTAAATAGTAATAACAACCAAAAAATTGTACGGATGTGACTCTCTCGCATTTCTCTCTGCTTCCGTGCAAGCAATCGCGTGCCTTTCGTCATGAAAACCAAATGGCGTACATTTTTTACGTCAAACACGAGGTAGAAATGCTATCACACGTAATGTATTGGATCATGTAAACATTAGGCTCTTGAATAAGTTGTGAATGTCATTCTGAATTTCCATTAATGTTAGCGAGGCATTAAAGTCGAAAGTGAAAGATGTTCGTCTGTTTTTTATTTAGGTAATACAGTTTTAAACTCGCAAGGCCCATTCTTTTTTTAGGATAAGTGAAATAATAACCCAGTGTCCTAAAAAAAGGACATTTTATTTTTAAATTTGAGAACTACAAAATGAAATTATTTTTATTTATTTTATTTTATTTTAGACAGGCAGCTAAAGCTGGTACGTCTAAATCATAGTTCACATAACACGATTTCACTGTTTGGATAGTTTATCAAGTCTATTTTTGAACTGATTAACACTGGTAGAGTTCACAACTTCAGAGGGTAATTTGTTCCAAGCTTGTACTATTCTGTTTGCAATGAAGTTTTTTCCTATATTTGTTTTGTGCTTTGTTGTTACTAGTTTCAGGTTGTGTCCTCTTGTGCGCGTAATTCATATTTCTTTTTAAAAATATGACGTCATGGGCCGTTATGAGTAAATTTTGCTGTCCTAAAAATAGGATACTGGGCCTTACGAGGTTAAACAGTGGTGTGAGAAGTACTTAACTGAGGTATCGTTCGTCATTCGAAAACAAACAAAAATGAAATCAAATATGGCTGACTTTCCATAGCATTTTACATGTTTGACACATATCGTGAAACACGTTCGCAGATATTTTATTTTTACGTTAATATATAAGTACTAACAAATATCAATAATTTTAACTAAAAATGTATGTGAACTAAAGGTTTCAAGTTGGCGATTAAACCATGATTGTGTTCTAAAAGTGCCTAATTATGAAATACCTGGGTCTGTTTATTTTTTGTTTATTTCTGGCGAACGGTACCTATAAGTACAGTCGAAGAAGGAGCGTCAGATAACTTAATGCAGACTTTATACGAGGTGCCAATGAGTAAAGGGAAAAAAAATAACAGCATACTCCGGAGGCTAAAAGAAGCAAGAATTGTTATATGAGTTTCGGTCATTTTTTTTGTTTTTATGTGATATTTTGAATTGAAATAAGTTTGAAATAAGTTATTCATCATCACCATCAGCCCATGATAGTCCACTGCTGGACGTAGGCCTCTCCTATTAACTATGCGTATGCATTAGGAGTTAAATACCCGTAATCGCCACGCTAGGCAAGCGAATTGACGATCGCAGTAATGTGTCCACTATGATGACGCTGCTGCCCATCATCAATCTTTTATCAAATAATAGTCAGTGACCAGTGACACTTCAATCCCTTAGTCGACTCTTACGACACCCACAGGAGGAGTTGGGGTGGTGACAAATGTATTCTTACTGCCGTCACCACACGGCATTTTATTAATAAAACATTTTACAATTATAACTAGCGTGAGACTCAAACGTTTTTTATATATTTATTATTAGCCCACGTCGGGCTTTGGTCGTGAATACTTCATGATCACGATCCTCTAAATGGATCGAAACATGTCGAGCAACAACAAAAACATGTCGACTTAAATTACGTGAGTAATCCGTTGGATAAATATTAAAAAAAAATGAAACTATCGCAAAAAATACACTTTTAAGTTTTTGTATGATTAGGTCGGGTTTTTATTAATTTGTCCATTTGCCTATTGTGTGATAATTTTTGCTGATGGTACAATACCATTTAACTACATGTAAAAGCAAGCAAAAATCTTAATATTGATGTGAAAAGCACTAATATTCTTCCATTACAGGCCTATGCATTTCATATACCATACATACATAGGATGCTTTTGACGATGACTATATGACGAAGACGCCTACATATTTCGAATAGCAATTATACAAAAATGGCGCTTTTAGTAATTATTCAAGGTGGCCAATAAAATAAGTGCGTTGTTCCCGTTACCTGTGAGTTTTTGGGACAGAATAGGCCCCCTAGGTTTTTTCTATAATTATACGTAAAATTGCATGTACTAGGTGCTACTATTAAGTACGACCTATACTTATTAGATATAGGTA